>QANW01010290.1:25405-47767 GCA_003254865.1 Dryas drummondii | reverse complement strand
TTTTTTTTTTTTTTTTTTCAAAAAGAGTGTGCAAAGAGAAAAAGAAGAATAAGAATAAGAAGGTGTGTAAATAGCAATGCTCTTAATTAATTATGAATATGGTGAAAGTCATTAAAGTTGTACATGATCATCAGCCCATGTGCATACTTGACCAAGTCCATGTCCATGTGCATACTTGACCAAGTTACCAACGAACTGAGAGAGAGAGAGAGAGCCACTCAATCACAATGAAGACTTTGGAGGCCATATATGACTGTTCATTTATTTTACATGGCTAGAAGGCCTACGATCACTATGAAATTAAGGCAAGTAAAAATGATTCAGCATGGGACTGTGAGCAAATATGGAAGTGCTATCCATTCCTACTTTTTACTTGCTGCAGCAACAAATTCGAGTAAATGCTAGGAGAAGACGAGAAGTACTCACAAAATATCATATATCACGTAACAAATCTTATTTCTCAACTAGTCAACAAAATTTTTCCCAATTCTAGTCAACAAATAACGTGGCGTAAATATTATAGTTATCAAATGATGTATTAGCTCGTATATTAATATCTTAATTGTTAATAAAAAATAAAGTTTAGACTGTACCCAAATTTGATGAGTGTAGCAATATAGTAGTCATAGGGTAAGAGTATTGTTTTAATAAAAAGCTTATGGTAATAATTTTTTTTTCCTGGACCATTTACCCCTCTTTTAACGGTTTTACCGTCTTAAAACAAGATAGAAATCTAATTTTAGACTTGATTAAAACAATTTCAAAACTACAGAGACTTGATTGAAATAACAGAGACAAAACTGAAACAATACCAAATTATAAGGATCAAAATGGTTGTTTGCCCTAAAAATAAATAACATTCAAGATTATTATTCTATGAGGCAATAACACCATGAGATATAATGTTACAAATTTACCCAAATTGTAACACGTATACAATTATTAATATCTAAAATAAAAACCTTTAGTTTTAATAATTATACGTGTGTCATAATTAAGTGGATTCGTAATTACACACAATAAGTTTTGGAAGATAGGCCTTAATTAATTACTGCTGTTGCTAGATTTTGAAGCTTAGAACCTAGCTTTGAAGCTAGGCTAACTGTAATTAACAAGATTGTAACTCCTTCCTAATAAAACTGATTTAATTTATTAGAAAATTATCATAAATTAAGGTTAGCAAATTAAAGAAAATAAAAAAGAAAAAGACAATTTTTTCTATAATATTTTTTTCTCTATAGTGCTAGTAGGCAAGTAGCTACCTATTAAAATGAAGCAGTTTTTCAGACCAAAAAAAAAAAATGAAGCTAATTTCAGACCAATAAAAAAAAAAATGAAGCAGTTTTGGACCCTATAATTTGAGGTGCGTGTGTAACGTGCGTGAACTGCTCTGTGCGTGTGAGCAATTTCTGAATCCTTAACCATATTTTCTCTAATGCTCATGCAAAGAGACACTGCAGCTACATTTATATAATCAAATCCCATTTGAAATTTCAATCGGTTTTTTTCTTTTTCTTTTTATTTTTGTCAGTTTCACGATCAGCTAATTAAGAAAATTGCATAACCGCTCTTTGGCTTCTTCAGTGTGTTCATCTTTTTAACTTCTAAGCAAATTATGAACCCAAATATTAACTCCCCATTTAAGCATAAGTTTTGTCTTTGTTCTGCTTTTAGCACAAGTCTGTTTGATGCATGACTGACCCAAGTCTCTTTAAATTCCTTTGTTCATTTCCCATATATCTATTTTCGTGATCCTTAATTCCATAATTGTACTTCATCTTCTTTTTATATAGTATGATTCTTCTTCTGGTGTTCTCATACTTGGAGTCTCATCACAAGGACCTCAACAGACAACACACCACGCTCCTTCATTTATTGCCTTCACCTCTTTCACTCTTCTTCACCTTCAAAAAACTTGGGCACAAAGAAAAGTTCATCAAGACTTGTACAAAGAAGATTAGCGTTTTGTTTCATGCATTTGTTATCTTTTCTGGGTTTTAAAGCAATTTGAGACAGGGTCATGGAATTGGGTGCTTTTAGTGCTTTTGTTGGTGCTTTGGCATTGGCAATGGTTTTGCTGGGTGGGATTCAAGTGGGTTTCTCAGCAAGTGAAGCATATGCAAGGAATTATATTAGCTGGGATGATTTGGAGGTGGATGGGCATAAGGTGGGGTTAAACTCCAGAGATGAAAGCAATGGGACACGTGTCATTGTGGTTGACAAGAATGGAGGAGGAGATTCTCTCACAGTTCAAGGAGCAGTTGATATGGTTCCACAGCATAATACACAAAGAGTCAAAATCTACATTCTTCCAGGAATTTACAGGTCTATCTCTCAATGAATAACATTCATTTTACACTACTTTGTTGCATGTAAAGCAAGCCTCTCTTTCACTCTTTCTTGATCTTTGGCTATATGAAATTCTGAGACTCAAAATTGTTTCCGGAAACCCAAAAGGATTTTCAGGCTTTGCAGTTTTTGACAGTTTCTATTGTTTTGGGGGGTTGAGTTCAAAGCCATTTGAGCTACGTAGCCTACGTGGGTACTGGAAGTTACAAATGCTTTTAGTGGGGGTCTTCCAAGAAAAACTACCTATACAAGGCTAATGTGCTTTATTTGAGAAATTAAATTAATCTTTACTTTCTTTTTTCTGTAATTTATGCAGAGAGAAGGTACTTGTACCAATTTCCAAGCCATACATATCATTTATTGGGAACCAGAATCAAACTTCTGATACTGTAATTACTTGGAACAATAAGGCATCTGATATGGACAGTAATGGTTGTGAACTGGGAACATATAGAACAGCATCTGTGGCTGTAGAGGCCGATTACTTTTGCGCAACTGGGATCACTTTCGAGGTAATGACTAATAACGAACTCGGATGTAACGCAATGAGAACAAATTAAAAAATGAATTTCATGGAAATTAATCACAGAAATCATTCAGTAAGTAATTGGTATGCAATTTTAAGTGGTGGTTGCAGAACACTGTGGTTGCAGTGCCTGGAGGATATGGTATGCAAGCAGTAGCTCTTAGAGTTGCAGGTGATAAAGCCATGTTCTACAGAGTGAGGGTGTTGGGGGCACAGGATACACTCTTAGATGAGACTGGATCACACTACTTCTACTATTGTCACATTCAAGGAAGTGTGGACTTCATATTTGGCAGATCAAGATCACTCTACCAGGTACAATATTTGCATGTCTAGCATTAATTTATATATATAGCTTGCACTTCAAGTTTCTTCATGATTCTGATGCTTGAATTTGGTCCTTGTCACCAGGACTGTGTTATTCAATCAACAGCTAAGAACTCTGGAGCAATAGCAGCTCATCACAGGGACTCACCAAATGAAGATACAGGGTTCTCTTTTGTAAACTGCAAAATCATTGGATCAGGCAACATCTACTTGGGAAGGGCTTGGGGAACTTATTCAAGAGCAATATATGCCTACTGTCATATTGACAATATAATTACTCCCTCAGGATGGAGTGACTGGAACTACCCATCCAGGCAAAAGTATTTACAACCTCTCTTAGATTGCCTCTAATAGTTTCTTGAAAATGTTGAAAATCATAAGCATCTAATGGAACAGAAATTTGTGCATTTACAGGACTGTGGAATTTGGAGAATACCAATGCCGGGGCGGAGGAGCAGATAGAAGAGGTAGGGTGCCATGGTTGAAGTATTTCAGCTATGAGGAGATAAGGCCTTTTCTGGATACCAAATTCATATATGGAGAGCAATGGCTTAGACTATAGAATTGTTCATTATTCTATTTTATTTTTTTCTATCTTCATTGTTTCCTCCACGTCTGTGCAGTTGTGCAAATAGGCTAAATATACAAGTCAAGGAAATTGAGTTTATTTTTTCCCCTTACCTATGTACTAAGGTGTAAATGGCAAGGTGACCTTAAAGATGTACGTTCAAACAGGATGTCACTTGTTAAAAATGTGCTCAAACATCAACCCATGCCTATTAACATCATAAAGTAAATATATATATTCAACAGTTCGGTCCACCCTCCAACACCATATAAGATGAGATAAAATAAAAACACATGCATTCTATGCCAAGTATACGCACATAAGTATAAAACGAATAATTATTTCAACACGTTTCTGACACTTGATTTTCAGTTTATTTTTTAAGTTATAAACAACATGGAGACAAGAAAAGAATTATTTAACATTACAAGAGTCTTCGGAATTTTTGGTACAAGTTACAAGCAGGAAGTACATGAACGAGGTCACTAAACTCATTTTGAGGCTTCTAACTAAGGAACTGAATTCTAATACAATCATTGAAAACCAGAAAAATAAAATCATAAGACTCTAATCCCATTACTGTACACCCATGAAGGCCACCAACTCCAATCAATGCAGTGAGCTTCTCCAAAATCTGTGTTAACTATTTACAGACATCCTAAGTGAGAGAGAGACTTTCAACATTAGCCAACAACACTAACATCATTTAACTGTCACAATTTAAGGAGAACCGACTCAAGTTGGACATCTTATGATGTCACTTCTATGATTTCTACTGCTTTAGGGCTCTGCCCAGAAGTTTCAAACACCTCCATGCCTTCTTGGCCCTCATCATCACCATTGTTGTCATCTTTGTCATCATCACCATTGTTGTCACCTTTGACGTTATCATCATCATTACTTTGGACATCCTGTATATTACCACAACTGTCATTAGCATCAACACCTTCAGTACCAATGTCTTTTAATGATGGTGACTTCTTATGATTGACCAAGTCCATATTTTCAGGAGCATCAGAACTGACTGATGGAGCCAAGTTCAGTTTTTCCTCTTCCATATGTTTAGTACTACAAGGAACTTCAATATGTGACAAAGCAAAACCACTAGAGTCGACATCTTTGACAGCAGTGGATGACACAAGGGGCCTAGTGCATGAGCTAATTTTTGAAGATATGGTTGAAAGTACATCAGGCTTTGCTTCAACATCAACCCACTGGTCCCCCAACCAATCTCTGGATATTCTTAGATCCTTTTTGTGCATGTTCAAGAGTAAGTTTTCACCTGATACCGCCACAGTAATTGCATTATAACAAAGGAAAGAAAGCAAATTTAGGGGAAAAAATGTAACAGGAACATAAAGGAAGAAATAAAACCATATCGATTTTCTACTAAGCATACCTGGAAAGAAAACTTGAAAATTATCTTCACAGCTGCCGATTCCAGTTATAATCCCTTCCCACCAGCCATCACTCCACCATGCATCAATTGCAGCCCCAACCTCGAGAGCAAGGCCCATTTGCTCTTTAGGAGGGGCTGGCCGGATCATTAGGCGGCCTAGACGCCTCATGCCAAGCTTATCAGGCATAGCCAGTCTAAGAGCTGGGATCCATTCCTACAAGTTGGAGAGTTAGAGTCATGCCTCCAGAATACAGTTCAGGACCCAAAGGAAATCAAGAAAACACAGAACAATCACTCAAGAGAACAGAATAGTTTATGTGGTCTGATTTAGCCTATGCCTACAGGCAACAATGAACAAAAACAAAATGCACAGGCAGCTCCATCTCTCTCATAACAAAAAGGCCGTTACACCCAAAAATAGGACGATCTTTCTAAACTGTAACCCTAAACTAAGAACACGAGCTTACCTTTAAAGTTTTAAACTGACTGGATCAAAATGGTTTAAATCCTGTACATCCGGATGATGTCAGGTCACAAGGGGCTTATGTGGGGTCAATGCAACCAGTAATGTTCAAGACACACCATCATAAAAGAGTGAAGGTTAACTCGCTTTGCAATGTAAGAGTTCAGAATGCAAAGATAAAGAGAAGATACTCCAGAGTTAACGTTATTGGCAAGAGAGAGATGCACGCAACTTTAAAATCTAAAGGGATGTACAAAGAAAGAATAGTGAAGATATATGTGGAATTAAAATTACAATGAAGAGCTGATTAAAATAGAATCTTGAATGGAAATCACGTATGTCTACCCAAAATGTTGGGTACCTAATTAGACACAACGTTAACATTTTACAACACAACTTATAGTTCAACCCATACAGTAAACAAAGAAGAGAGTATATCAGTGGCAAAGCATACCTCAAGATTGCCACATCCTTCCTCATCGTGCAAATCATCATATTGGACTTTCATCTGTTTTCGTGATATCTGCAAGACTGTACACCTAAACCAGCAGCCTCGAATGCCACTATCTTGGCATAGCAATTCTATCTTTTCATCAACCTTAAAGAGTGGGGTATACCAAGGCTGACAATCCAGAAGCTTCATGGAAAACAACTTCCTGTCTAGGAAACCATAATTTGAGTTCTGAGAAGGTCCATATGTCATCATCTGGCTATCGCTAGTAGAACTTCTCGCTCTTGAACGATCAGTTGCAAACCTCTGACATGGCCTTCCACTTCTAGTTCTCTTATTTCCCAGCTTTACATAGTCACTTGGGTCCAATGCATCTTCTTCTCCAATCAGACTATCACTTATAAACTCAGATTTTGGTAAAATGTCGGGACCCAAA
This sequence comes from Dryas drummondii, assembly GCA_003254865.1. NCBI lineage: Eukaryota > Viridiplantae > Streptophyta > Magnoliopsida > Rosales > Rosaceae > Dryas > Dryas drummondii. The sequence goes on along the minus strand of QANW01010290.1, from coordinate 41,248 downwards.
CAAGAGAGAATTGGCTGATCAAAATACCCATGCATTTTACTCAAATCAAATGGCTTCACCCTGTTACTTCTAAACTGCCTATAGCAAAGATGTACTCTGGCCAATAAAGCCTGAGGAAACACAGCTAAGCATTTTTCAAAATGTTCACGAGTTAAGACTGTTGCGGGACCATCAACACATTCTGCACTAATGACCTGCACATAGGGAGTGATGAAAACTTCCTTTGGGTGAGGGTTTCGTAGAGGAGTTACCCCCTTGACTTCCTGATTATGGTGAAACCATCTCACTTTGACCTTTTTCTGACCCCTCTTGTCTTCATACATATCTTCCAAATAAGCAACATAGTGATTTCCTCCCTTTGCCATGACAAAGACAAACGACTTAATCTGGATGCAAGAGGGAGAAAAACAATCAGAGGAAAAGAATTACAATTGACAGTAAAACTCAGAGTAGCAAGTTGATTCCATCATTTACAGAATGCAAGTGTGCATTAGTGATTAGACCAAGAGGTACACATCAAGGAAATCTTCAACAAAACACCTTGATTCTTAGTCTTTTAAGTTTGAACTACGTCCCCAGAAGTTCATGCATCAGTATATCAAACTTGGATCAGGTGCAATTATAAAAGGTTATAAAGCATATTATACATGTAATGCATTAATAGGCATCACGAGGCAATTAGTGTCTCTATCACATAATTGTGACTTGTGCTTGAGTGTTTTATTAAAGCCACCACAGTTCACTGTAACAAAATAAAGACAATCTTCTCTTTATCTTTTAAGTAATCTTTGAAATTTGAATAAGGAAATGCTTCTTTGCATGAATGTAATGTCTTTGAAGTACCCATGTGGAAAATATACTTTAACTTAGATATTAATGCAATAATAATAAAATTTTACAAGTAATGTCAGAGCAATTGTTTCAGGAATGGTTGATTTTTCCTGCCGCACTTCTTGCATAATTTCATTTTAAATATTTAATGTAAGATTATATAAAAGTCTGAGAGTTTAAACGAGGAGATCTATGCCTTGTACAGTTGCACCTCATGCACTTGAAATTCAAACACCTCACAAATGCATTTCCACTTCAACCAGCAAATTCTTACCGCAATTGTAATCCCATCCCTACAGAATGCCGGGAAATGCTTGAGCTGTTTACCACATGTCCATGCAACACCTGACCAAACAATGTCGGGATTGTGTCCCTTGAACTTGAAGTTCTTTGAAAGATGGCCCTGATACATAGGTTTTAAAGTCAGTTTGTCAGACAAAGATTGAAAGCATAATAAGTTCAAAGCAATACTTATATAGAAAAGGACAAGAGAATCACCGAGTCCTTGGGTACTTGGGTCTGTGGACCACTAACTCCATTCATTGGATATTCAGGAGTCCCGAAAGCTTGTGATGAATCATGTTGAGGTGATTCTGTCATCAAATAACGCATCAAAGTAATAATATTTTAGTTACACATTCCCCTCATTTCTTGCAAATACAGTAAAAGGGTATAAGCTACTACGTATGAATATTGATTTTCAGAATAGTAACGGTATACTAATATCCATAAGTGGTGGAACATATTTAATATTTCTTATCAGCCACTCAAACTATCAATTCATTTGATACTAGGCTGTATGGAAAAGTCAAAATATTGCCTTACAACATATTTCATGGTTCTTAAATCTCCAGAGCCATCAAAGCATTGTTTTGACAATGGCAAAGGTAAGCCTACATCTTATAGACACTATAAGGAACTGAAAATTACATAGGACAACACATACCGGACAGATCTCCATGTAGATGTTGCTTTGACAGCATAGATGTAAGCCAATCCACAACCTCCCTTCTTGACCTCCATTTGAAGTTAGCATTGGTGGAGCTTTCCTTTCCGTGAACTTGTAAAAATTCCTCAGCTACAACATAGAACATGTGCCTAACACTCCTCTCAGTACCCACAACTGCAAGGATGGATTCTCCGGCAGAATCCTTCAAGAAATAGTGAACCACACGGTTGCCCCTCTCCTGCGAAACAAAGTGCTCTTTCCACTCCACAAAACAACGACCATTTCCAGACATTCTGACAGAATGCACAAAGAGGGTTTACCAGAACACCAGAAACCTACTTGAATTTCTAATTACATAGCTCAAGATGCCTAAATGAAAGAAAGAAAAAGGGTCCTGACTTTACTGCCTAAATGGTAACAATGAAGTAATTTTCAGACCAAAAGCTTCAATCTTGCAATCATTTATTACCTTGGGCTAGGAATAAATATAATATATCTCCCCAAGTTGGAACACCTCAAGCAAACAAGAAAAATTGGTATATAAAAAACCAACCAGAATATAGAAAAGCTTAGCGCTTGGAAACCTAAGCAGATCAAAAGCCCTGACTTTATAGTTGAAAATGCCCCAAATAAATGGAAAAAGTTTCCAAAACCACACCCAATTTGTTCAATTATCTTCAAAATCAGCAACCAGGGATCATCAGGAGGCCTATACCATTCAATCAAGGCACACTTTAATCACTACTAACTCTACCTTGAAACCAAACCTTGTAAGAAGTCCAACCAACAAGAACTGGGTACATGAAAAAACTTCGCCAAAGCCACAAAGACCTGTTCTTTGATGGTCTAAAGGCGGATCTGAACCCCCTGTACTCAATACGACTCAATCTCAGCTTGAAAGCCCCAAAGAGGCACAAAGACATTGCCTTGACTACTTCTTCCAAGAGAATTGGAAAAAGAAAAAAAAAAATGAAATGGGTATCTTAGTTTGAACCAAAAGAGAAACTTATGCTCACAAAAAAGGAGCTGCAAAAGCTTAAGCTTATTTGATAGAACAGACTAGGTGATGTTGGTGTGGGAGGGTTTTAAGAGAAGGGTGAGAAGAGAAAGCTTTGCGTTTGTTTTGGTGAGTACGTGGGAGAGTAGAGAAAGAGAGGGACTAGAGGAGGCGAAGATGAAGGAAGAGAAGGAGAAAAAAAAAGATTTCTTGAAGAAGCCATAGACATGGAAAGCGTGAGAGTTGCAGAGCTTTGGAAACGTATGTGCAGCTATTGAACAGAGGGAGTAGTTGAACAAGAAAAAGGTAAACTATTTGTTAAATTAAAATATGTTTATAATTCGTACCAAAAAAGAAAAATTGTAATTTACTTAATTACTTCTTGCTTTTAATTTTTAATTTTTTTTTTGGTCAAATTCTTGCTTTTAATTTTGGGTGAAGAGGTGGGTGCTGGTGGAGGAGGTTGGATTGTTTACTACGACGAACTGGTTCAACACAACCCACGACACCATTGGGGCCAGTCCATTTATCCAATGGGTAGGCCCATGAAGGAGTTCTCTTCAGAATCATCCATCTCGACTCTGGATTACAAGGCCCAGTGGCCCACTATTAGTGTAGGTGCAACTTGGGTATGGGTATGGATATCACTATGGCAAATATACCCGCGGAGACTCGACCTTTTTTATTCTGACTCTGTTTTTTAGTTTCTTATGAAACAAATTCATAAAATTTTAGTCTGTAATTAAAATTGAAAAGCGCTGGAGCCTAATTATTCCAAATTGAAATACCTTAAATTGTGAATCTCTACAATATAATCTCATAAGTTGCAAAGTATAACTTATTAAATGATGTTAGGGGTAATGCTGGAATAAAAAATTTAAATTTAAATCTTATACCTAATCTTAAAAAAAAAGTTGTTGGACTTTTATTATACAAAAGAAAAATTTATGTCTGATTTATTGAAAAAGAAAAAGTTACTCATAGCCTCATAGGTGGAATGATTAATACAAATCTAATTTTTTATATAGAAAATACCATATAAATCAATAAAACATAATTAAATTGCATAATAATCAATGTAGACTTTTTTTTCCCCATAATGATCAATGGGATTAAAATTTTTGTTACATAATGGTTGCCTACCCAGTGTCTAAGGCAATTTAATATTTGTACCATCTTATCCTTCTTTTAGTTGTCGTTGTCTGACTGCCTCTCTCACTCTGTACATGTCTCAGTCTCTCACTTACTTCACATCTCTTCTTCCCTATGACTCTCTTTCTACGTCATCGACTGCTTCAATAATTAATCTGTGAGTTTCTAATTTTCTCTTTCTATCTCTCAACGGGATCGGCTGCTTCAATAACTACTTGTGAGTTTTTTATTTTTGCTTTTGATTTCTTAAGTTTTATTTTCAAATCGAACTCTGTTTGGTTGCCAAGAAACCATAGGAAAATAAAAAGAAAATGAAAGTTAGGGCTCCATTTTTTGTTTTCACTTCCTATTATTTCTTAGAAAGTAATCAGAGTTCTAAATTCTGTGAGGCTTGATCTTTGTCTTCAATGAGAGTTTAATTTCATATTTTGGCGTAATTTTTTTATGACGAAATTACAGATTTTGTCTACTTATTTTATACCAAATTCAATTTTGATTCACGATCTTTTTTAAGTTTAATTTTGGTCAACTTATTTTATATTTAGTTCAATTTTAGTTCACAATTCTTTTTAAATTATTATTTTAAATCATTTTGGTTGTGTTTTCTTCAATTATAATTAAATAATAAGTTATATTTTATCATTTCTTATTCATATGAACCAATTTTGAATATTAGAATTAAAGAAAATTGAAGTTTGGTGAAGTTTAAAAAAATTTTACGAAAAATTGGTAGTTTCGAGTACCCTATTTTGGAGACATTTATTTTGAGTTTTAGAACTCCAATTTGAATGATCTTTATATGGTTGTAAAGAGGAGATGCAGAGCTTTAAAACAAGTATATGTTTGTTGAATTTGGCTGAGATTTGATAGGGTAAAAGGCGGGACAAATTTGAGAAAACAATCTGCACCTTTATTAAACAAGTGAAACAATTAGTGGACCAAAACATAACTTAAAAAAGATCGTGTACCAAAATTAAACTATATATAAAATAAGTGCACCAAATCTGTAATTTTCCTTTTTTTTTTATATTATTTATAGCTCAATTTCAATTGCTTTGGTTAGCTTTTTCAATCGATTTCTTTATAGCAAGCAGATTATGTATGTATTTTTTGTGCCTAATTTGGTGGATTTGGTGATGGTTATGCTTTGTATGTGATTGTTGGAGTTAGATATCTTATGAGATTCAAAATCCATAATCTCTATGATAAATCGCTCAAATAGACACTGTTGGTAAATATTCAAATGACCTGTGAATTTGGGGTTGACCTAATTGGCTGAGGACAAAAGCTCCCACTACACACCTGGGTTCGAACCCTCCCTTGTAATTAAAAAAAAAAAATATTTGAATGACCTCTCTTAACATTAATTTGAGAGCGAAATGACACTTAACTAATAACTAGTTGATATCTAACTTCTATTTGGTTGCTAAGAAACTGCAAAAATAATAATAATAATAATAATAATAAACCAGCCATTATGTAATAGTACCAAAAAAGTTGAGATAGTCAGACTGACTTTTATCAAACAAGAAAAGAAAAAAAAAACTTAGAATTTAGTCTTTATTACATTTCTTCTTTGGATTGAAATTTGATAGGTTTGTATTGGACAAAAGAAATTTGATAAGTTTGTTTTTTCTAAATAAAGTCATTTAACCACTGTTACGTCAAAGAAATATGTCATTAGTTTTTTATTTTTTAAAGATGTAGGGTACGAGTTCACCTCATACTCTCTTAGGGTGTAGAATGAAGTTTTGTGAAGGTTGCATATTAAGTTTTAACTCTGAAATTTTGGGTCTGACAAACTAGTACTGAGGGCTCGAAGAAGTAGCGAAAATGCACTACTGAGCACTCGGCAATGGCCGGCAGTGCTCGGCGCCTGGTATACATGAAAAAAAAAATAAAAACTAATAGATCAATATTATGTAATGTGAAATAGTTACAATATTATTAGAGTTTATTTAGAATTCTAAAAGTTATAAGGCTTTAGTTTGTAGAATATAAAATTAAAGAACATAAATAAAAGTCTCCCAAAGAAAAATAGTGTGAAAATGTTTTGCCTCCCAGCCGTTGTGGATGCGTCTTAAATGTTGGCAACATATATGGGGTAATACCATACCAGAGTAATAATTTGTATATAAAATTTGTGCATAATATACCTCGGGGTTATGATAATTTTTTTTTTTTAAATTTAGGAAAGAATAATTCGAATTAACTCTCTATACCCACACGTTTAACGGGATATAAAGTATTAATTAGAGATTTAGAGGATTGACAAAAACAAAAGTGTTAATTAGAGGATCGAGAAAAACTAGTGTTAATTAGAGGATTGACATAAAGCATTAATTAGGTAATTCAAAGCACATGGCTAAATGCTTTTGCTTTTCACTCAAGTCTTAATCGATCTTAATTTAGCATTAAGATATAAGCTTATATTTGTTTTTTAACTTATTGGAAGTCAAATGTCTAAACGTGTTTTTATTTATTTTATTGTTTTGAAATTGCCCTCCAACGTCTTCATCTTCTTCAGCATCCAACCTCCTTTTCTTCTTCAGCTACAGCGTGCATCTCTCATCTCCTTTTCTTCATCAACTTTCAAGACTTCCTCTTCTTCTCAGCTTGAATCACTGTTGCCGTCTTAGTTTGGCTCTTTGTCTTCTATGCCTTCAACCACGTCACCCATGAGATGTGCTTTTCCTCAAACATCTCTCCAAGAAATCAAAATTGTGCTTTACCTCATCCATTATCCTCCTCTTACTGCAAGAAATAGAGAAAATACTCAGCAGTCCTCCACAACTTTGGAAAAGAATTTGGGAATTTGAAGAAGCATGCAATCAACACACACACACATTTTCTCCTTGATAAGTTGATATGTATTGAATAATCCAAAACAATTGTACATGTTTGCTTAACAAGTAATCTTAGTATTTCCAATCTCTGAATTCTGGACAATAAGGTTATAATCTCTACTAACCATATTTCCATCACATCTTCTATTTTCATTCATCGTTCATGTTTGCTTAATAAGTAATCTTAGTATTTCCAATCTCTGAACTCTGGACAATAAGATTATAATCTCTACTAACCATATTTCCATCATGTTAACAATCACTCCTTAGGTGAACTTCATAAAAGATTATGAGAAGCTACAACTGAAAAGTGTCTTCAATGCTACAAGCATACACCATGAATTCTGTCACCTAAACATCAACTACATATTTTGTTTGGCTCCAACGTGCAGGCCCACCCCTTGAGAATTCAAACGCAGTTACAATAAAATAGACCCTATTTCACTTTCTCACCTCTTCCATTTAAGCTGTCAGGTGCCAAAATGAATATCCGACGAAGTAAAACCATTTCTATCAAGATGACAGACCCATTCTCTGTACTATCCATAGGATCAATTATACCAAGTCACACACTCATATTCCAGAAATACAAAAACAAAGAAATTCCATGGTCGAACTACCAAAATAGAATGGGATAAAAATCAGCAACCTAAATGATTCACTTTGTATTGATAAGATTCCGGCTAAAAGCATACAAGTACTGTAATGTGCCTCTCCATGGGTGTCTCATGATAATAAATAACATTTTTAGGGAGGGGAAATTCCACATCTGCTTTAAGACAAATAATTTTTACATTCCATTTACAATGATGCAAAAGAGTCTTACCAAATAAGAAAGATATAAGAAAGCTAACAAGAAGTTAACAACTTAAATAGCAATGCCAAAAAGAAAAGTAATCAGATTATCGATTTCAAAAACTAGAAGATGTCCAAGGCCAATTGGTTTATACTGTTGTCCTTCTCAAGTGCCCAGATTTGGTGGTTGGGCTGCTATTGGTGGACCATGTGAATATCTCCATTGACCGCATGCTGAGCATTTCTCCAACTTCACACTGTTTTCCAAAGTGCAGAATCTACAGGACCAGATTTTGTAATTTGCAACAACATCTTTTGGTTTCTGTGTGCTACAGAGCTCGCATATTGGAGCTAATGGCTGCAGTGTTCCACCCACCATTCACATGCAAAACCAGTATATTACAAGTTCAACACATAAAGAGTATAGAGGAGATTTGCATTCATTAGATATCCCAAAAGGAAATCATGTGATTGAACTTCGAATAGAAAGAGATCCATATCAGTAACAACATATATTGTGACTTAGAAATAGAGTCACTTACCTGATTCAACAGAGTGCATGTTCCACACTCCCACATAGCAGTTTCCTTGGGATTATGTGTTCCATCATTATTAGATTTGGACCAGGAAGATGAAATACCTGATAAATCAACAAAACTAGATTCTGGATGACAACTGGACAGGGAAAATGAACTGTTTTCTGATTCCCGACTTCTTTTTTGAGATCTGATGTCACAATTAATCATGGATATTGAGTCATCCTGGGACAAATCTACAAACTTGGATTCTAAATGGCATTTGGAAGATTGAGAAAAGGTATTGTTATTTGGTTCACGACTTCTTTTTTGCGATAATGTATCTGAGGATTGTGCTTTTGCACCACTGTGAACCCTTGAACTTCCTGCATTTGCATTTATAATTTCATGGTCATCTGCTTTATCAGAGCAGCATTCTCCATCCTTAGAAGCTTCAAAAGACACTGAACCACACCAGATATCATCCTGCAATCTCCTCTCAGCAGCCATTGCAGCAGCTTGCACCGGACTAAGTGCAACCATAATAGAGCTATCACCACCAAGACGCTTAGGTCCCGATGTCATCAGAGATCCCAAAAGCACTCGCTTTTCGGCAGCAGCAAGTGCAGTTTTGCGGAGAGAAGAAAGAGGGGGTTGACGTGAATGAGAACCCAAACGCCTCCCAGGCAGATCAAACCCCTCTCCCATGCCAGTTATTCCCTTAGCCATCAGCTCCTCACATTCCTATACAAACAATGAAATTTTAACAGATGCAGAAATCCTGTAATAAACACCAAACTAATGAAGGTTCATAAAAAAAACACCTTTCTGAGTTCATCCCAAAGCTTGTAGAAGTTGGCATTGTGAGGACCATGAACATTGTGACACAGCTCGTGAAGCATTGTATCAAGAACTTGATCAAAGGGATAGAAATCCCAATCCCTGTTCGGCCTACGCAGCCTCAGCTTCACATGCACACCGCGGTTCACATTCAACCCCAGAAGACGAGGATTGTTCGGGCTGCAATATCATCAAATAACTTCCATTACTTAACGAGTTAATGCCCAAAAAAGAAAGAACATTTCAAGGAAAAGACACACTTTATGGGTGAAAAATTCATATAGAGTCAATTTAATGCTCCGTGACATCGCTGCAAAATCAAAATTGCAGTAAATTTAAAAATTTAAAGATAGCACTAAAACTCTAAAGACAGTGGACAGAAACAATTTAATATTTTCCATTCAAAATGGCATGAGAGATTTAAATAGAGCATTGTCACTGGCAATAAAGCCTGGTCGATTATGGCCGATCAAAACAAAATAACTACATTAAGTTTTTTTACTAGCAATATTTACTCAAAATTAAAAATTATTAAACAAAAAAAAAACCCAAAGAAGAAAAAATTGTCCATTTAATTAATACCAATGTGAGTACTTCACATAGTTGAATACATTTCCATCATTTTAAGAATACCAATAAAACAAATCCAAAACACAAAACCAAAAACATTTTGTTCCCTACTTTCCCACACTTTATCGGCAACCAAACAGAGCATAATGATCAAAAGAACAATAAGAAGATGAAGTACCAGAATTCAGAGAGAAGCTTGACGCGCCATTTGTGTTTGCGCATAATGGGCTGAACCTGTTTGGCCACTTTCTCTAGAATCTTCCTGGCTTCCTCTTCCTGATCCTTTCTTTTCAGGGCTTTGATTTCCCACACCTTGTTTAGGTCCCCCAAATTCATATTTTTCTGGAACAATGAAAATTTGACAAAGCCCCTTTCGTACTTGAACCCTAGTATTGAATCGCCAATTTCGATTTTGGCTTGGGGTTTGAATTTGGAGAAGATTGGGAAGGGTCTTTTCTTTTGGATTTTGTCGCGATCGAGGTTGGCGGGTTTTCGAATGTATCGCACGTGTGCGCCTGTGCGGGGCAAGTTTTTTGTTTGGTCAATTGTGTGCGGGGCAGTGGGGATTGATGTTTTGGTTGCTTGCTTTCGTTGGCTGAATAGATAAATCACGAGAAATTATACCTAATTACTTCAAGTATACTTTCTATTTAAATTTAGTATCTCAAGTTCAAAAGTTGCAAGTTAGTACCTCAACTTTTATTTTGTTACAACTGTATATTTCCGTTAGATTTTCCGTCTAAGAACACATTAACTGTCTACGTGCATATATCCGTTAGCTTTTCCGTATAAGAATAAATTAACTATCTACGTGCATATCTCCGTTAGCTTTTCCATCTAAAAACACGTTAACTGCCTACGTGGCTTTAAAAAATGCCACATAGACAACAAAAATAATAAAAAATAAAATAAACTTTTAAAATTGAAATAATTATAAAAACAAAATTAAAAAAACCAATAATTTAATTTAAAAAATAACAAACAAACAACAAATCAATCCAAAACCATTAAAAAAATCAACAAAAATCACCAAAATATATCATCACAAATCAACCTAAAATCTATTCAACACAAATCAACCCAAAATTCATTTGCAGTAAACCCAAACCCACAACGCCTCCTTCTTCCCCAACAAATCAACCCAAAACCATAAAAAAAAATCATCAAAAATCATCAAAATAAGTCAACACAAATCAAACTAAAATCCAGTAAACCCAAACCACAACCCCTTCTCCTTCCCTACCCAACAACCCCTTCTCCACCCAGCAACCCCTTCCCCACCCAACAGCCACCCCTCAAAGCTCGAGCAACCCTCCTCCTTCCCAGCCATACACCCTGCCGCCGAACCACAACCCAAAACCACCACCTGAGACCCACACAAATCAACCATCTTTCCTTCATTGTGCTTCTGCAACTCAAAACCGAAGACCCACCAGTCACCTCCCGAGACCCACAACCACCACTTGAGCAAGCTTCCTCCCTCCCAGCCACACATTCCGTCGCCGAACCACAACCCAAAACCACCACCCGAGCAACCCTCCTCCCTCCCTGCCACACAAATCAACCCACCACCCGAAATCCTAGACCCGAGCAACCCGAGACCCACCCCAACCTACAACCACCACCCGAGCAACCCTCCCTCCCAGCCACACAAATCAACCCACCACCTGAAACCCCTAAAATTGAGCAACCCGAGACCCACCAAGTCTCGCCGGATATGGGCGCCGGAGAAGAGATCGGGGGGGGGGGGGAGGGACTCGAGAACCACCAATCACCGGAGAAGGAGAGAGGAAGAACATGGAGGTGGTCTCGCCGGAGAAAGAGATTGGGAAGAGAGGAAGTGAGGAGAGCGACAGAATCGGGGGGAGGGGGGTTGAGAGATGGAGATTGGAGAGAAAAATGAAAATAAATGTTTTTTTTTGTTTTTTATAATTTAATTATTAGGGTTTTTAATTTTTTAATTTTTTATAATTATTTATTTTATTTTTAAAAGTTTATTCAATTTTTTATTATTTTTTTGTCTATGTGGCATTTTTTAAAGCCACGTCAATATGCCACATAAGTAGTTAACGTGCTCTCGGACGGAAAAGCTAACGGAAGTATGCAGTTGTAACGAAATGAAAGTTGAGGTATCAATTTGCAACTTTTTGAACTTGAGGTACTAAGTTGAAATATAGGGTATACTTGAGGTACTTCTGTGTAATTTGCTCATAAATCATTCACGGCTTAGTAGTAGTGGTGTAGTACTAGGCTTGTTTGTTACACTGGACTATGTTCGACTACACTATTGTTAAGAATTGTGTTGGATTATATTGGATTATGTTGGACTTGAGTAAGTTATATTAAGTGATATCATGTATTTAGTATTGTGTCAGATTAAGAAGTTGGATAAGCAAAATAGCATTGTCCTATGTTTGGGACATGACCAGACTGAGCTATGATCATTTTAATTTTTAAAGAAAAAAATTAGAGTTTAGTTTTTCTAACATTTCTTATTTGAAAAAAAATCATATGGCTTTTTTTAAATAAAGTCCTTTAATCATTACCTTGTCAAATAAACATATTATTATTTTTTTTATTTTTTAAGTGTATAGAATACGTTTCATCTCATACATTCTTAGAATATAAAATGAGACTTGTGAAGGCTGTATTTTAGCTTTTAACTGTAGAATTATAAAAAATATCACTAATGTCAGGATTCAATAATCCATTTTGCTAATGATTGCACTTGTTTACAAAAGATATGAAAGAATCATTGTTGAACAAGGGGTCTTGTGTTGTTCCAAAGTCATTGATCAACAAACAAACACAAAAATGATAACTCATAGAACCCAAGAAAAAACTCAGACAAAAAATAGGGAATAAAAAAAGAATAAACCCAAAAAATAAAAATATATAAATACACGATAAAAAGGAAGAGAAAAAACCAGAAAATAAAAACATGGGAAAAACACACAGAAAAAACCTAAGCCATTGATCGGTAGATCAGTCCCACGCCATCAATCTATCTATCTAGTAGATATCCCAGAAAAATAAGAAAAACCAAATAAATGAATCACAATCCACCTTGGTACAGTAGAGAGAAGGGGATAGAGAGATTGAGATAAACAGGGAGATAAGGGAGTTAGAGAAACGAGAAAGACAGAGAGATGAGGGAGTTAGAGAGATAAAGGAGATTGAGAAATTGAGAGAAACAGAGATATGAGGGAGTTAGAGAGATGAAGGAGATAGAGAGATTGAGCGAAACAGAGAGATGAGGGAGTTAGAGAGATATCTGGAGATAGAGAAATTAAGAGAAAAAGATAGAGAGATTGGGAGAAACAGAGAAAAAAAGGATAGTGTGGTTAGTCTTATTTAGATGATTATTTAAGAATGACATGGCTTTACTTTCTTAGGCAAAAATCAGAGGTATTTTTTGTGTTTAAAAAGTTTCAAGTGATTGTGCAAAAATAAAGTGGCCTGGTGGCCTGGTTATTAAAACAATAAAAAGGTGGTGAGCATAATTCAAAAGAGTTTATCAAGTTCTGTGAAGAGGAGAGGCTTGAGGGATAACTCACACAAGCCTATACTCCACAAAAAAAATGGAGTGGCCGAGAAGAAAAATAGGACTATTGTCAAAATGGCAAAGTCCATGTTATATGAGAAGGGAATGCCTTATGTGTTTTGGGAGAAGTCTATACTGTTGTCTACTTAATGAATATGTGTCCAACTAGAGCAATAGAGGGAAATTAAAATACCATTTGAAGCTTGGAGTGGCAGAAAACCATATGTAAATCACTGGAAGGTGTTTGGTTCTTAATGATTTGCTCATGTACCAAAATAGTTGAGGCACAAGCTTGAAAAAACAGGTGAGAAGTGTGTGTTTGTGGGTATAACAATCACACCAAAGGTTACAGGCTCTACAATTTAAAGAAAGAACATGTTGTCATTTCTAAAGATGTGTCGTTTAATGTAAAAGAAATCAGTTCAAGAATCTACTCTCCAAGTTGATGATAACTTCCAAGTAGATGAAAATGAAGCTGAGAATGATCCTAAACACCAGTTTAGTCGCCTGAAAATACAAGCCCTCAATCTGTAGTTTCACAAGATTCAACTTCTAGTTCAACCCCAATTAGGATGAGAAGTCTTAATGATGTCTACGCTAGCTGCAACTTCTGGTGATTGAACCTCAAACTTTTGAACAAGCAATGAAGGATATAGCATGGAAAAAGGCTAAGGAGAAAGAAATCCTAGTCATTGAGAAAAATTCAACTTGGCAGCTAGTGAAAGACCAAGTGATAGACAAGAAACTGATTGGTGTGAAGTGGATCTGCAAGACAAAGATGAATGTGGATGAATCAATACAAAGAAACAAGGCTGGAATAGTTGCAAAATGGTATTCTCTACAGTCAAAGGTGGATTACTATGAAACCTTATCTCTAGTAGCTAGATTGGATACCATCAGGACTCTAATTGCTTTGGAAGCTAAAAAACAGTGGTCTATCTATCAATTAGATGTCAAATCAGCTTTCTTGAATGATGTCTTAACTGAGGAAGTTTATATTGATCAACTACAGGGCTTTGTTATTAAAAATGAAGAATTGAAGGTGTACAAGTTGAACAAGGCTTTGTATGGCCTAAACCAAGCACCCAGAGCTTGGTATGGGGTGATTGATGCTTACTTCATCAAGAATGGCTTTCAAAGGAACCAGAATAAAGCAACTTTGTACATCAAGACTGAAGGTAAGACGAAATCCTTATTCTCTCTATCTATGTAGATGATTTAGTGTTTACTGGAAGTAACAAGGATATGGTTCTGAATTTTAAAAAGAAGACGATGAAAAAATATGAAATGAATGATCTTGGTCTCTTGCATTAATTTTTGGGAATTGGGACCTGTCAAAATAGTGATGGCATCTTTATCTCTCAAAAGAAATATGCAAAATCTCTCCTTGAAAAGTTTGGAATGAGAGGTAGTAAACCTGTTTCTACACCTCTAATTGTAAATGAAAAATTCTCAAAAGAAGATGGGAGTGGAGCTGCAGACATAAATCTTTACAGAAGCTTGGTGGGAAGCTTACTTTATCTTACAGCAACTTATCCATATATTATGTTTGTTACAAGTCTGTTATCAAGGTTTATGCATATGCCTTCTCTAATTCACTATGGAATTGCAAAAAGAATACTAAGAAATGTGCAAGGCACAATTGACTTTGGCATCATGTATGAAAAGAATATTTGGCCAAGATTAGTTGGGTTTTGTGATAGTGATTGAGGAGGAAGTGTAGATGACTTGAAGAGCACCTTTGGTTATGCATTTTCTATTGGTTCTGGTGTTCTATCTTGGGCTTCCAATAAGCAACAGACTGTTGCTCAATCCATTGCTGAAGCTGAGTATGTTTCAGTTGCATTTGCCACTAGTCATGCTATGTGGATGAAGAGGATCCTAAAGGATGTTGGTGAGAAGCAAGGAGAGTCTACTCCAATTTTATGTGACAACAAGTCTACAATTTCAATGACTAAAAATCCAATCTTCCATAGTTGATCAAAACACATTTCTTTAAGAGCAAAATGCATCGTTGGTGCACTTACTTTACGTTTTTCTCAAGTTGGTCCATGATTTTTTTTTTGTACCAGGTTAGTCCATTTTCTTTTTGACGTTTACCTACTTGGTCTATTCCATCAATTCTGTTATAAATTATGTTAAAATGAAGGACAAAATGGTCTTTTCATATTAAATAAATTTTTAATTCTATTTCTAATTTTAAAAAGGATTAATTACATATATATACCTCAACTATACATCACTTATCAACTTGATACCTTAGGTTTAAAAACTTTCATTCGGGTACATCAACTTCAATATCTCGTCAACTTAGTACCTCCGTTACTTTGATCGTTAACTGCCTATGTGGCGCTGACGTGGCACACACAGACCCACCACTAAACGTTGACTTGTCTTTTAAAAAAACCACATGGACAAAAAATAATAAAAAAATCAATAAAAATGATATAAAATAGAAAAAAAAAATTATTGAATTTTGAAAAAAAAAAAAAAGGCAAACAGAAACTCTCATCCCTCCCCCTTCGTCGCATCACCCACCCACCTCCCTCCCCCTCTCCTGCCACTGGCCGGCAACCCCCTCCCCCGCGTCGGCAACCTTCTCCCGCCCGCATCTCTCTATCTCTCACTCTATCTTTTTCTCTCTGTCACTCTCTTTCCTTCTCACTCTAGCTGCTCCGCAAGCTCGGCTTCCTGCCTCGACGACGACGGCTAGCTACTCCACGAGCTCGGCTTCCTTCCCTACCACCACCCCGTCCACCCCGCACCCAACCCCTGTCCCAAACCCACCCCAACCAACCTCCTCT
>QANW01010290.1:6640-25399 GCA_003254865.1 Dryas drummondii | reverse complement strand
CTCTCTCTCTCTCTCTCTCTCTCTCTCTCTCTCTCTCTCTCTCTCTCTCTCTCTCCTCCCTCTCTCCAGCCACAACAACCAAAACCCAATAAGCAATTAATCGAATTCAAAACAAAAACCAACAAATTAAAATAGACCAAAATCGCGAATCATAATCCAAAAATAAAATCCCAAAACTCAAATAAAGCAACAAACCAATTCTTTTGTTTTCCAAGCCATTTCTTAGTTATGAATGTAAATTAGAGAAAGAAGGAGGAAGGAGGGAGGAGGGACATGGATGGGTGGGTGGGAGGAAATGAACATTACCCAAGTCAGATCTCAGGGTTCAGACCAACATAGAAAAATCCAGAGAACATAAAAGGAAAAGATAAGCAATTGAAAATCGATTATCCACAATCCCAGACAGTAATGAAAATGTTAATGCAACAGAAAATCCAAATACAAAGAACCATTCTTTAACAGAGACAAACAAAGAAAGAGAACTATTTCCGATTTTCCATCAATAACTAAGAACCAATGAACTCTTTTTCATTTTTCTCACCTGGAAATTGAAGAATGATAGCTCCACAAAAAAAGCTCAACCATAGCAAAAATTAACAAGAAAAAAAATCACAAAAAACAGAACATAGAGTAAAAGCTTACGAATTTGATGAGAAGAAGATGATGAGTTGNGGGCTGGTTTCTTTTTTTGTCTTTTTTTTAATTCTTTTCTATTTTATATAATTTTAATTGTTTTGTTGATTTTTTTAGGGTTAAATACAAAAATGGTACATGAACTTTACAGTGAATCTCAATTTGGTCCACTAACTATAAAAAGTGTCAATTTGGTCCACAAACTTTTCAAGTTGTACCAAAGCAGTACAAACGTTAACTTCTATCAAAAAATTTATTGAAAACTGATCATGTGCACAGCAAGTGACCACATTTTAGTCAATTCATCACATTTTCATGTGACCAATTCCGTTAATTTTCAGATAGAAATTAACATTTGTATTGGTTTGATACAACTTAGAAAGTTCGTGGACCAAATTGACACTTTTTATAGTTAATGGACTAAATTGAAATTCACTGTAAAGTTCGTGGACCATTTTTTTATTTAACCCATTTTTTTATTAATTTTTGTACATGTGGCTATTTCTAAAAGACATGTCAACATTTAGACCCGGGTTCGCGTGTGCCACATCAGCGCCAAGTAGGTAGTTAACGGTCTTCCTAACGGTCAAAGTAATGAAAGTACTAAGTTGACGAGATATTGAAATTAATGTACCCGAATGAAAGTTTTTGAACCTGAGGTACTAAGTTGATAAGTGATGTATAGTTGAGGTATATATATGTAATTAACCCTTTAAAAATATTAAAACTAAAATAGAAAAATAAATTAAAAATTAAAAATTNCAGCCCCTCACACAACCCCCTCCCTCCCTATTGGCCAACCCCACCACCATTGGCCGGCAACCCACTAACCACCCTCCCCACCTCTGCAACGGCTGGCGACCCCATCTTCCCTCTCCCCTCTCTTTCTGTCTCCCTCTATTTCCCCATCTCTCTTCGCTTCTCTTCCCTTCCACCACCATCTACACTAGCCACAAAGGCACCACTTGTGGCGTCAACGTGTTAGTGCCTTTGCATCGGGGCGGCAACGTACCCTTCTTCCCCTTCCTTTCTTTCTCTTTCTTATCTCTCTCTTTATTATCTCTCTCTCTTCCCTTCTCTTTTAAATCTGCAAACCAAAACCAAATATAAAATATCCAATTCAAAAACCCACTAATCAAACAAACCATGAAGTGATTGTGAAATTTGATTTATAGATCCAATTCAACCAACTTAATAATTAAAAAACCAACAATTATCAACAAAGAAGACAAAGCTGGATTTGCAGATCTAGAGAGAAAGGAATAGAGAGAAAGGGGAAAACAGAGGGGCAGAGAGAGAAAGAGCGAGAGAGAGAGGGAGAGAGGAAAGAGGAAAGAGGAAAGAGGGGGTTAATGGCCGGGTGTGGTGGTGGGGCCAGTGCAGGTGGGTGATCGGGAAGGGAGGCTGATGAGGTGAGTTTCTAATGGTGGAGTGGCCTAGGCACGGGTTTGGGAGGGGAAGGGATGGTGGGTTTGATTTTTTGGGTTTTTTATTTCCTTTTTTTTGTTTGTTTTCTTTTTACCCCTGTTTTCTTTTTAGTTTAAAAAAAAACTATAATAAAAGTGGTTGGGGTGTGTTGCAGAAGAATAAAGAAAGAAGAAGAAGAAAAGAAGAAAAATAAATGAAAAGTCTATTATGCCCTATAATTTGACGGAAAACTGTTAAAAGTTAACGGAATGGACCAACTAGGTAAACGTCGAAAAGAAAGTGAACCAATTTGATACAAAAAAAAAAAATCATGGACCAATTTGAGAAAAACGTGAAAGTAAGTGAACCAATGACGCATTTAACTCTTTCTTCAAAGCATCATTTTATTAAGGATGTTGTGGATGACAAAGAGGTTGAAGTTGTTTACTGCAAGACTAAAGATCAAGCAGATATCTTCACAAAAGTTCTGCCTAAAGATAAATTTATCCATTTAAAGCAATTATTGGGAGTTAAACAGTAAGACATTAAGAGGGAGTGTTGAAATATAATGTCTTTCCTTTACTGTTTTAGCCTTGGAAGTGTTTTATTTCTTATTTAAGTTAATGTCTAACTTAGCTTGTTATGTCTGGTTGATCTAGTGCCACATGGATGGCTAAGATCTCTTTAGGTGTTGACTTAGGAACTTGTCCTAAGCTGCAGAATTATCACTCGATTATTATAAAAAAAAAAAATAAAAAAAATCAAGGCTGTAACTTGCAGTCTTTAACCTCCCTTTCTTCTTCCTTTTCATAAACTAGTGATTAAAGACAGGCCATAAATCCAACATATATGTTGCACGGCATCCGTATAGTTGAGTTTGTACTTTGTACAATCCGTCTAGCTTGTTTTTCTTTTTACTAAATTATATTTTTTACCTCCGTAATTGGAACAAATTTTTTCTTATAGTTTTTCGAAGTTTTCAATGTGGTTTAAATTTACAAAAGAAAATTTCCTTCCATTATGGTTTGATTTCAACTTTCTGTCACACTGGTTTTTCTGTCAGTGTAAATGAGATACAAATTTATGTCTTTTGGCAACTAATATGAAATGTGAACTTGAACTAAAGGGAATAAAATATTTCCCAGGCCATAAATATGCATTACATTCTAATTTACCTTAACAGAAAAATAGAAGAAAGTACGAGAAAATATTGTCTGCAATAGACTGAAGGAGCAACAATAATTAAGAAATTATTGTGTGATAGTAATTGTCTCTGGCGTGCCAACATTGCGTTACGAATGCACATAAATAATACGCGTGTTATAGCTTGTGTGGATTTGTAATACTATGTCTGCATGCAACGTGGTGTTATTATCACACGTAATAATTTTTCACCATATTGGACATACTTTTAAGTGTCCCAGATCATGACAACAGCGATGACTTCGATGCCCTGACAACACAGCCAAAAACTTGTAATGAGGTGTATCAACAGAGACTGCGTTCTGAGTTGTGTAACCCTTTGACAGTAGATGGTTTACTGATACATAGATGAACACCCCACATGCTAGACCTAAAGAAATGACAAAGATCCAATCTGCTGTGGCACCTTGGGTTGTGGCATCTATTATGATCCCAACGCCCACACCAACTGGACTAGAAATGGCAAATACAAAAGCATAAGCCATGCATGATAAGAAGGGGCGGTTCGGAATCATGCGGAGGAGAGCAATGCTCATGGCAATAGCTGCAATGATTTTGTGGAGAGACCTGTCCACAGAGCCCTCCAAGCTTCGGCTTTTGTCTTGGAAATTCCAATTGCAATGCCCTCAAAGAAAGAGTGGAAACACAAGGCTACGATCAACATAATGCTATCCCCAAGTGAACCAACTGTTGCATTGCAAGGTGGTAGCTATCATGACCCTGCAGTCAAAGCATATACACAAGCAAAATATCCAGTCAATGTTGTAATTACTAACAAGCAAAATATCCAGTCAATCTTGTCAAGCAGTCTGATATGAATCATTAATCAGGTAGAATCATATCTACGATCCTGATTCAAAAATTGAAAATATCTCCTATACAGAGTATAAGGTTAAAAATCTCACCTTGTGACTGCCCTTACCTGTAATAGGAAAAAAGATTGTAAAATCAATATCTTAAATCGAATTTTCAAAATAATTAACATCTTTTTTAGGGTAATAAGCAGAAGATATCCATGATACCAGATTTGATCAATTTTCTTTATTAACTTATGTAATTATATCATTTTCTACAAGTCCACCCAATTTTTAAGACAGCTTATAATTCAGACAAAAAAAAAAGACAGCTTATAACAGCCTCAGGAAGAACCTCAGAGGCTTTGAAATCACAGAAGGTTTAATGTTCACCTTACAAAAGCTAAACGGAATCAAGTCTGAATCACCACCTACCTTGAACTTCAGGGTCACTGCCCTTCTGCTTAGTATACACATAGGAAACCACACAATCCGCAAGCATAGTTATGAAGAAACCCACGGTGGCCAACATAAATGCAAAAGGGTACTCCTTCTCTGTCAAGCCCCGGAAAGTCTCGTTTGAATCACTCAGAAAGTGAATGAGAGCTGTTCCCAGAAACACACCACCAGCAAACTGTGTGCCCAGAACCAAGAACCCCTCGTTCCACTTTAAGAAGTAGGGTGACATTCCAGCTGCAAAAGTCCCAACAAAAACCAAAACCAAGCACCAAATCTTGACCAGTATAAGAGGCTTAGAGTGAAGGCTGTGAACGTTGTTGCCTTTGTCGGTTTCATTGTCGTCGGGGCTGCTGTGGGCCAAGGCAGAAAGGGTGAGGCAGAGGAAGAGAGAGAGGCTGAGAAGATTGTAGCAAGCCATTCTTCAGTGGTGCATGGAAGGGGTTGAAGCGCATACTCTGTTATAATACACTGGTGGTTTGGACTTTACTTAACAAATAGGGAAAAAACAATCATTAATCACTAATCAGATATCATTTGACAAGGCATCAACTTCTTTATAAAAAGAATTTTATTTTGACCAAGTATCAGCACGCTTAAGTAATATCATTGTTTAGGCAAATCTCATTTACAATTCTTTCTTTTTTTCAATTAAAAGAATCAGATGCAGTTATCACCATGAAATAAAATTTTAGAAATGAAAACTACCCTGATACCTAATCAGATTCTGATTGGTACAATTACAAACATCATACATGTACCATTGAACAATATCTGGAGAGAGTCCACAGGACTTGGATGTACATATCAAACAGATGTTTTGTATATTAATATGATTATGTACATTGTACCAAGACATGCTCATGCATCGCCAAATTTAGCTGTGGTGATAGGAACTTGTAGCTCCGGTGGTAAAAGCATTTACCCCACACCTAAAGCCAAAATTTGACTGTAGGCCTCCTTTGTACATTGTGATAGTCAGACAATCAGGATATGTAAGTCAACACAGATAGCGCTTTGTTTCCCCCTTTCTTGCATATAAACAGAAGTCAGACATTGTCATGCTACCCAACCATATGGATTCATTTTTGTTAATTAGCATATTAATACTCATCCAGATAATTGCCAAGCCGTCTAAGCAGTAAATTCTGAATGACACTGACAACCAATACACGGAAAAGATCCAGAAGAGAAGAGATATGTGATCTGTGTAATAATTTGAAATATTGGGAATAAACATTCTTGGAGATCATTAGGAGTGTTATAACCTGAACTAATAACTTATGACTAGCAAAAATTTATATAAAACAGAACCATGTATTTATCACCCTTGCCTTGCTACTATTTAATTAGCTGCACTCCATATATGCTTCATCATGCAGTTTTCCACAAGCAAATAACATATAGGCACAATCTTTGGCATGGCTTCAAGTGTCCCAAATCATCACAACAGCTATTACCCCAATGCCCAACAACACGGCCAAAAATTTGTAATGGGGTTTGTTGACAGAAATATTCTTATAGGGTGTGTAACCCTTTGCCAATAGATGATTTATTGCTACATAGATGAACACTCCACATGCTAGACCCATTGAAATGGCGAATATCCAATCTGCCAAATCACCTTCAGTTGTCGCATCTATTATGATTCCGATGGCCACACCAATAGGACTTGAAATAGCAAATGCAAAAGCATAGGCAGCGCATGATAAGAAGGGACGGTTAGGCATCATCCTAAGGAGAGCAATGCCCATAGCAACAGCTGCGAATACCTTGTGCAGAGAAATCGTCCATAAAGCTTTCCAAGCATCAGCTTTAGTCTCGGTAACCCCAATGGCAATGCCCTCAAAGACAGAGTGGAAGCACAAGGCTATTATCAACAAGATGCTATCCCCAAGTGAACTAACACTTGCAACAGATGCGTTTGCAAAATGGTTATGGCTCTGTCAAGGCATTCAATAACAAGTATTGAGTCAGTCATTAGCCAAAATTAAAGCAAAAGTATTGAGTCCGTCTCAAAACCACGCCAAGTAATTCCCCATATAGTAAGATATGGATTATGCATTTATAACAGATCTTAATACTCCCAGTAGACATATGAACAGGAGCTATATCTCACCTGAAACTGTGATTGTGAAGACATGCCATTTTGAACACGCTTTCCCTGCTCAACACTCCCTGGAATGAAGAACATTATCAATTGATTGTCCCAACAATTTTACATCTTCCTTACGGTAGCAGAGAAAATATTCATGCATATCTGATTTGTTCGTTTTCTTTACTCTGCATCATGATTCTTAAGAAAATTATCTATGAAAAAGTCAATTAAATATTGTCCTTCGAATCTACTTCTACAACACACCTTAAGCCTAGTTTTTTCTCCTTGATTTAATTATTCACAACTTAGTATATAGTAACCCCAATTACAATTCTCAGCAAAAACACAAATCAGACAGCCGAAACCGTAAAATAACGGAAACAAACAAGAATCAAAAGCCAAAGGCCAATAACTGAACAACGAAAGAGAATTCAAACCCAAAACATAATCTGAATAACCACAGTACTTACCCTGAAGCTCAAGGTCAGCAGCAACAGACACACCATCATTTTTCTTGGAAAACACATAGGAAATCACACAATCAGCAAGCAATGTGAGCAAGAACCCCGCACAAGCCAACATAAACGCAAAAGGGTACTTTTTCGGAGTCAAGTCCTCGAAAGTCTCATTGGCATCACTCAGAAAGTGCATCAAAGCCGTACCCAGAAACACCCCCCCAGCAAACTGGGTACCCAAAACCAAGAACCCCTCGTTCCACTTCAAGAAGTAAGGGGACACCCCAGGTATGAAGGTCCCAACAAAGATTATGATCAAGCACCATATCTTCACCCGAATTAGAGGCTTTGAGCGGAGGTTGGGAGTGGGTTCGTCGTCGTTTGTGATGGGTTCGTCGTCGTCGTGGCCACCGTGGGCTAAGGCAGTGATGGTGAGGCAGAGGAGGAGGATGAGGAGAAAGAAGATGAGGGAATTTGAGCGAGCCATGATTGGCGTTGTGGGTTTGAGAGAAGGAGGGGGGGCATTGGGTATAATGGGTGTTGTTATAATTTGGTCAACGGGTTTGGGTGTTGTTATAATTTGGTCAACGGGTTTGGGTGTTGTTATAATTTGGTCAACGGGGTTTGGGTGTAGACTGTGTAGTACAAACTACAAACATGTGTGGAAGAGAAACTTTTGGAGTAGTACAAAGAAGACGAGATTGGAAAGAGCGTTGCGTTGGGTGTGGGTTGTACTTGTACAGTTGTACTACAATAATATGACAGAGACAGAAGAATAAATGGGTGGTTCTCTGCCTCTGCCTTCTTTCGATTCCACCGAAGACTTGACTTGGAGTAAACGCACTCTCGGTCTTTCTGTTGGGTGGGTTGCGGTTCCAAATTAGGCAACAAAACCTTTGTTTCTAATGCAAATTTTCTTCAAAAATTTAATATTTTAAAATAAAGGAGTTAGAGAAAACTAAATCTTGATCTCTCGATTCTAAATCTTAGGAGAGATCAAGATTCAAATACAAATATATGACGGAGAGATTTATGTAATATTGTCCATAATGTGGTCTTTTCTTTTCTTAAAAATAGGCATCCTCTTTTGAAGTTTTTGTTGCAGATAATGTGAATGTTCTCATCAGATAATTACATACCACATTTTATATATTTATCTCCATAGATAATCATATGATATTAGCTAGATAAATACTTATCTTATTTTTCTGTGATTATTTTAGTGATAATGTATTTATCATAAGAGTTATATATGATATAAATGTTTATCACTTAAAGCCTATAAATAGAGGCTCTATAGAATGAAAAAAGACACACAGTTCTACCATCTTTTTTCTCTAAATTCTTTTGTTTTACAACACGTTATCAGTATGAAAGCTCTAGGGCATATTAATAAGAAGCAAGAGCATATGTGCTCAACTCTATTGCTCTTATTTTTCTTGTTCGTCTCTTTAATCTATACTACTACGAGTGCATGTTTATTGATTGCTCATATTGATTATTTAAATATAAGGCAATATAGATTATTATAATTTTTTCCTTACTTTTCGCTTATAACTTTGTAACTTTGTTATGAGCTTTTGTCATATCACAGCTTTTATAACTTTTTTTCTTTCAAAGCTTTGTTTGACTTTTTGATCTGATCTTTTTATAGTAAAAGATATTTTAAACGAATTGATTGGTTCCACTAATATATCTTGACACTACTTGCATGATTATCTAATTAATTACAGATATTTACGTAATACAACTAATTATTTTAATTGTTAGTTTTGTATCAAATACTATTTGATTCCAACATTTTGTCAAGGCCGATTGCATGAACTTCTTGACATGAGTTGTTTATATTGATTAATTAAATTTCTTTATTCACTTATATTGATGTTTATATATGGCTATGCTTTCATACGTAACTTATGTACTATTGTTCCTAAGTCTTTTATTTGTATCATTACTTTATCAGTTATTTATTACTTCATTGATTCATATTTTGAACCTGAAGTTCAAATCTATGCCATAGAACCTGAAGTTCTAAATTAACTTTATATGTTCTTATATTAATGAACCTGAAGTTCAAATAAGATATGCGAAGATTTTGGAACCTGAAGTTCTAATTGTATTTATGACTTCTTTTACCTTAAACCTGAAGTTTTTGGTATATGTGTATATATATTGGAAATATTAAGAACCTAAAGTTCTATTTTTCATGAGTTCTAAATATCTCATTTTTTTTATGTAGCAAATGACGAACTTGACCAAACGAGAATTTGTTGAACTCGACATTTCTGGAAAGAACTATTTGTCCTGGGTCCTTGATGCTGAGATTCACCTTGAATCCATGAATCTTGGTAACACTATCCAAGAAGGCAATAAAGAGTCCCCGCAGGACTGTGCCAAAGCCTTGATCTTTCTTCGCCATCATATTCATGAAGGGCTGAAGAGTGAGTATCTCACTGTCAATGATCCGCTGACTCTCTGGGATAATTTAAAAGAGAGATATGATTACCAAAAAACTGTGATCCTCCCTAAGGCACGCCATGATTGGATGCATTTGCATCTATAAGATTTTAAGACAGTTTCTGAGTACAATTTTGCACTTTTTCGAATCAGTTCTCAACTCAAATTATGTGGTGAGAAAATGATTGATGCAGAACTATTGGAGAAAACTTTCACCACTTTCCATGCTTTAAATGTGCTCTTGTAGCAGCAATACCGTGAGCGTGGGTTTAAGAAGTACTCTGAACTGATCTCTTGTCTTCTCCTTGCTGAGAAAAACAACGAGCTCCTGATGAGGAACCACCAATCTTGTCCAATTGGGGTGGCATCATTCCCTAAAGTGAATGCTACTTTATCTCGTAGCCGTGGTCGTGGTCGTGGCTATGGGCGTGGTCAAGGACAAGGAAGTGGTAATAAGCGCCGTAATGGTCAAGGTGGTCGCAATAATAACTTGGGTCTAAAAAATGCGCAAGCATCACATACCCACTAGAAGTGGAACAAGCAAGACAAAGAGAAAGGTCAAATGGACAAAGCCCCTAAAGCTTCTGAGGGTGCCTGTCACAGGTGTGGTGGAACTGGACATTGTGCGCGTGCCTGTTGCTCGCCCAAGCACTTGGTAGACCTTTACCAAGCCTCTTTAAAGGGGAAGGTTGAAGTCAATTATGTTGACCAAGTTCATAACCCAATGGACACTTCGGACCCAATAGACATAAGTCATCTTGATGTCTCTGATTTCTTCGCTGACACCGATGCAAAGTCTTTTGATGCTATGATTGGTGGTGGGGTTGTCCATCCCAATTAATTTGTTGTTTATTTAATCAGTTTACTGTTTTCTTTAGGATTAGTTTCAGATTTGCATCTGTTACTTTTATTTAGTTGTTTTCAGGTTTGCACCTGTAAGAATAATTTTTCTTATCAAATAAAATGTCGTAGCTCTTATTTAAATTGAAAGTAATTATTTTAATTTATTTTATTGGAAGGCATTAAATATGGACTGCAGTGGTCAAAATCATGGCGAAGATATTTGCCTTATAGACAGTGCGACTACACACACTATACTTCGAGATATGAAGTATTTTTCCAATATAGCATTAACAAAAGCTAAGGTAACCACTATATCAGGTTCTGCAAACCTGATAAAAGGCTCCGGAAGAGCCCACATTACGTTACCTAATGGTACTCAACTGTCCATTAGCAATGCTCTATACTCAAGCAGATCCAGAAGAAATCTGCTTAGTTTTAAAGATATTCGTTTGAATGGATATCACATTGAAACCACAACTGAGCATAATGCTGAATATCTTTGCATTACATCCAATATTTACAACCAGAAGTGTATATTGGAGAAACTCCCTGCTTTTTCATCTGAGTTGTATTATACAACTATAAAATTTATTAGGGCCCATGCTGTCATGAACTGAACCTGAAGTTCATTGACCCAAATATTTTCATGTTTTGGCATGACCGGTTGGGTCATCCTAGATCCACTATGATACGTAGGATTATTTCAAATGCTTGTGGGCATCCATTAAAGACTCAACATTTGGTTGGATTTAACAAAAACTTTGCACAATTTGTTCACAAGGAAAGTTGGTTATCAGACCATCTCCCTTAAAGCTTGATATAGAATCCCCATCATTTCTGCAAAGAATTCAAGGGGACATTTGTGGGCCCATTCAACCATCATGTAGTCCATTTCGTCATTTTATGGTTCTAGTTGACGCATCCAGTAGATGGTCACATGTTTGCCTCTTGTCAACTCGTAAAGTTGCATTTGCTAGACTATTGGCTCAGATAATTAAATTACGAGCTCAGTTTTCAGATAATCCTATCAAGTTGATTCGACTTAACAATGCTAGTGAATATACGTCTCAAGTCTTTAATGACTATTGCATGTCGGTTGGCATTGATGTTAAACATCCTGTTCCTCATGTCCATACCCAAAATGGTTTAGCAGAAGCTTTTATCAAGCTCTTTAATTGATTGCTCGAACTTTGCTTATGCAATCAAAGCTGCCAGTTTATGCATGGGGACATGCTATTTTACATGCTGCGTCATTAGTTCGACTGAGACCGGTGAATGATTATCAATACTCTCCTTTACAATTAGCACTTGGGAGTTAGCCAAATATTTCACATTTACGGACTTTTGGGTGTGCCGTATATGTACCCATTACATTTCTACAACGCACTAAAATGGGTCATCAACGGAAGCTGGGGATATATATTGGTTGTTGATTCATTCTCTATTATTAGATATCTCAAACCCTTAATGGGTGATATCTTTACCGTATGTTTTGCGGATTGCCACTTTGATGAGACAGTCTTCCCACCGTTAGGGGGAGAGAAGACCATCGTTCCTGAAGAATGGCGTGAATTATCGTGGAATGTATCCACTATGTCTCATCTTGATCCTCGTTCTATGCAATGTGAAAATGAAGTACAACGGATAGTTGATCTTCAAAAGATTGCTAATCAAATGCCAGATGCAATTACAGATATAGCAAAAGTGACAAAATCACATATACCAGCTATGAATACACCTACAAGGATTGATGTCCCAGTTGAACAATCAAATGTGCCAGCAAATGATTCTTCTGTTACACGCCTGAAGCATGGCAGACCAATAGGTTCAAAAGATACAGTTCCCCGGAAGAGGAAATCAAAAGTAAATTTCAGCGAAAATGGCGAACCCACACTTAATGATTGTTTAGTCTTAGAACAAGAAATGGTCCATAATGAGACCCAAGCCCTAGAAGAGGCATAAGTACCTAACAATAAAGAGGTTTCTATACATTTTACATGCAATGATGAATTGTGGGATCGCGATGAAATGATCATTGATGATATATTCTCATTCAAAGTAGCTACTGAAATCATTAAAGCTGATGATAATCTTGAACATAGATCTGTTGATGATTGCAGACATAGGCATGATTGGCCTAAATGGAAAGATGCAATTCAGGCTGAGTTGAACTCTTTAGAAAAACGTGGCATATTTGGACCTATAGTCCAAACACCGCACAATGTGAACCCTGTAGGTTACAAGTGGGTGTTTACGAGAAAGCGTAATGAGAAAAATGAGATTCCAAGATATAAAGCACGACTCGTTGCACAAGGTTTTTCTCAAAGGCCTGAAATTGACTTTGATGCAACATACTCTCCCGTTATGGATGCAATCACATTTAGATATTTGATAAGTCTGGTCGTTTCGGAAAAACTCGACATGCAACTTATGAATGTTGTTATTGCATACTTATACGGAGATTTGGATGCTGATATTTATATGAAAGTCCCAGAAAGACTCAAATTGCCTGAAGCAATTAAAACAAAACCACGAAATATGTACTCTATCAAATTGAGACGATCACTATATAGGTTAAAACAATCTGGACGAATGTGGTACAACCATCTTAGTGAATATTTGATAAGAGAGGGGTATATCAATGACCCTATATGCCCATGTGTGTTCATAAAGAAGTCAAATTCTGGTTTTGCCATAGTGGCAGTTTATGTCGATGATATGACTTAATTGGAACTTCTGAAGAGCTCATAAAAACTACCGAATACTTAAAGGATGAATTCGAGATGAAAGATCTTGGGAAAACCAAATACTGTCTCGGCTTGCAGATCGAGCATTGTGACAAAGGAATCCTTGTCCATCAATCAACATATACCGAAAAGGTATTGAAACGCTTTAATATGGATAAAGCTTATCCGTTGAGTTCCCCAATGGTTGTTCGGTCTCTTGACACTGAGAAAGGCCCATTTTGTCCTAAAGAAGATAATGAAAGGGTCCTTGGTCCAGAAGTACCATATCTTAGTGCAATAGGTGCTCTACTATACTTAGCACAATGTACAAGACCAAACATAGCTTTTTCTGTAAACTTGTTAGCAAGATATAGCTCCACTCCAACACATCGAAATTAGAATGGTATTCAGCATATCTTATGCTATCTTTGTGGAACAACTGATATGAGCCTATTTTATTCAAGTGAATCTCCTAATGGCCCAAAGTTTGTTTGATATGCGGACTCTGGATATTTATCCGACCCGCACAAAGGTCGCTCCCAAACTGGATATGTATTTACTAGTGGAAATACAGCGATCTCATGGAGATCTACAAAATAAACATTGGTTGCTACATCTTCCAATCACTCAGAAATACTTGCCCTCCACGAAGCAAGTCGAGAATGTGTTTGGTTAAGATCAGTAATACGACATATCCATAGTACTTGTGATCTACCTTTAATAACAGATATTCCAACTATCATGTATGAGGATAATGTTGCTTGTATTGCTCAAATCAAAGGAGGATACATCAAAGGTGATAGAACCAAGCACATTTCACCAAAATTCTTCTACACGCATGAACTTGAGAAGAACTGTGAAATCGAAGTCAAACAGATCCGTTCTTGTGACAACCTTGCAAATCTCTTCACCAAAGCCTTACCAAAATGTTCATTTCAAAAATTTGTACATGGTATTGGACTTCGTCGACTTTCTCAAATATCAAATTAATGGATGCAATTATCATGGGGAGCATCCAAGTACATCGGACATATGTGCGTTGTACTCTCTTTCCTTCGACTAGGTTTTTATCCCACAAGGTTTTTCCTAGCAAGGTTTTAATGAGGCAACATAAGCACGTCCAACGCTATTTCAATGATCAAGACAAGGTTCTACTCTTTTTCCTTCGCTTAGGTTTTATCCCACTGAGTTTTCCTAACAAGGTTTTATCGAAGCATCTTATCATTGATTTGCAGACATCAAAGGGGGAGTGTTGCAGATAATGTGAATGTCTTCATCAGATAATTACATACCACATTTCATGTATTTATCTCCATAGATAATCATATGATATTAGCTAGATAAATACTCATCCTATTTTCCTGTGTTTATCTTAGTGATAATGTTTTATCATAAGAGTTATATTTGATGTGAATTAAATGTTTTAAGAGTATGGAACTGGTATAAATATTTTTATAGATATCGGTATTGGTGATTAAAAATGATATCGTATATTTGAATTATATGTTTAAAAAGTATGGAACTGGTATAAATATTTTTATAGATATCGGTATTGGTGATAAAAAATGATATCGTAGACATCTATTATATGTGTTTTTATTGTATAATTGATTACGAAGCTATGATTGGTATCAGTTTATTTTCCCAAAATAGATATCTATTCTCTATAGCATTTCAGTTTTTATATTAGAATTGATCTAATATATTTCGAAATTAGGGTTATGTGACCTGTTTTGATATCGGGTTTATTTTCAAAAAACTGATATAATTGGTTAACACCATTGAACCATCTAGAGCATATTTATTTAGTGGCCAATTTTACCTGCATAGATAAGCTAAACTGATTCATTTCATTCAACAATCCATTCCATTCATCAAATGTCATATATTTCAAAGGACCCAAAAGTTGTCATATTACAAAAATTAGGGGGAGATCTCATCATCTCTAACTACCCCTTCCTTCAAATATGTCTAAGCTAGCTAGGCTAGGCAGCACTTAAAACTACCCTTTACAAAAACTATTAGGCAGTAGGCTAGGCATGCATTTTTCCAAAAAACTAGGCAGTAGGCATGCAATTCCCTATTCCCCTTTACAAAATATGGGCATGGCAGCATTTAAATTAATTGATCTAAGTTCTATAATATCCACAAAATGGCACATCCAGCCATCACCACATATACCTAAGCCTACACATAATTCAAGTTAACAAAGTCACCCCATTCTTCTCGAACATCATCAATTTGGTCTTTGGTGTAACTGCATCGCTTGATCTTTGATTTGCTCCACTGAAAACACAAAGGAAAATTGCATTAGCTCAATAGTAAGGTAGCTTAAAGCTTGCTCATACTAAAATAATGCTTGCAGCTAGCTTTTGCAAATTCACATAACTAACACCATGGGAAATAAATGCTAGACAACTTTTCAAAGGTTAAGAGAAATTAGACATGCAGTAGAATGGTTAAGTTTGATGTATTATTAGTGACAAACAAAAGAGAACTTAGTACAAGTTGAATGCTTACATAAGAAAGGAACAATATATAGCATGTAGAAAACAGAATTTTGACAACCATGATAATGGCCAAGTGTGGTTTTGGTACTGACCAGTTTTTTAAGGCAGGTTCAGATGGAACCCTTTTTTACTGCAAGGAGAAACAGGAGATGGCAAACAGAAAGTATAGTGCTTAATCTTATAATTTGATTTTTTTAATTTTTTTTTTACATGAATATAATTGATGAAGAAAATCCATTTGAGTAGGTTCCAGCTGTATTCAATATAAGCAATGCAGTTAACCAAAATTTCAGAAACTTCAAGCAAGGATGTAAGCAAATATATATTGCATGTACGTGAAGGTCATTTGGATTCGATTTTACCGTGCTCTCAAACTCAAGATTCGTATCCTCAATGATGTCCTTCATGTACCTCATAACGTAGTAACCACATTCAACCCCTCCAGGTTGTTTAGGACACTGACCACAAGAAGAAAACAGTGGCATGCATATAGAGTTAGTGTGTATTCATACAGGTTTTAAATAGGAATGGTAGAAATAGTAATTAGGAAAACATTAATGAATTATTTGGAACACATACTGAAAGATGCTTCCACTGTATTGTTTTGCGAGTTCGCCTACCCGTAACTACATTGAATTGTCTAATCGCACTGAATCAACAAAACAACACAATAAGTTACACCCCAACAAATTATCCCTAGTGCATAAACCAATAAATATATAAGGGAGCATCAACTCACGTGTTGACAATGTCCATCCATCCCTGGTCAAAGGTCGGTTTTGCAAGAGGGTCCATTATATAAACAATGTCTTTATCTTCAGTAATTATGGTCAACATCTAATGCAACCTTTCAAAAGGGTAGCACTATAATTAGCATGCATGAATAAATGACAGGCATAAAAATGTTCAAGAAAGTCAGTTAATCATCTAAACACCCTTACCCAGAATTGTAAGGCACCAAGAAAACACGATCGCTTTTTCCTTGCTGAAAACGAGCTGCCATGTAGGTTGATCGTTTCTCTGAGCTTGCTACTCCAACAGAAACACGGGCCGGATCCACCAAACCAACCATATCAATCATCTTTGACCTGACCAGCTTATCATATAGGTGCCTAATAGTATTTAATTAAAACAATACATATCAGAGCAGATTAGTAGGACAAAACATGACTAGCTTTTCAATTAAACTTAACTACCTCATATACACCACTATGCATGTCGCGGAGAGTTCCTGCATCTCCATGAGGGAAGTTATATCCTCTCTCAAGATAAATAGTTTTCGGACTTCTCCAAAGACTTCTTCCTCTATCTCAGATGTGATTGCTTTTCCACTTTCATACATTGCTTCCTGGGCATAACGATACAGTAGCTTGCAATTTGTCGGCACAAGCTTCTCAGCTGGTGCATCCTTCTTGAATAATTCCTTCACCATGCCAGGCACTTGTTTCTTCTGCATCTGCCATGGTTAAGCACAAAGACCCAAGGTTAAGTGAGTAATGAAAGAAAAATAAAGAGACATAAGTAATGAAAGTACGTACTATATTTACCTTATCATTGTATTCAATTACAAGGTCTTTAGGCCAAGCGACATGGCTGCCAACAGCATCATCAACAGTTTTTAACTCCTCTCGGACTGGAATGGGAAGCAAAGCTTGTCCATCAATGGCAATGTCAATTGCAACCCGCAGGTTGGCGTCACCCAACGGAACCCCATGCACTTCCTTAGATGCAAGATCAATAATTGAACCATATGCAACAATCTTTCTAGTAGTTCCCAAAGCTAGTTTGCAAGACTTTTCCTAAGCAAACATAGTACATACCAATACATAAATAAAGTGCTATTCAAAACGCTAAAACAACACCATCTCAGACCAATACCTTTACTGTGCAGTCAGCGATGACGTCTTTGTGTACTACCTCCTTCCTTTCTAGCTCAACCACTGCAGCCTTACACTTTCCCTCATCCTGGCAGCTTGCTTTATTGGAGACACTCCTATGGCCTGGAAGTGTCTTAGGTGTAAGAACACCCTTCTCATTCTCCCGCGCCTCCAACTTTTCAATTCTCTCCAACAGCATTTTACACATTTCACGCTCCTTTTCTAACATGGCCGCCAACTCATTTTTTGAGACTAGTTCCCTAGGTTTTCTGGGAATGTTGAAGTATGTGGTAGGGTTGACATTCCCCCCTACTGCCCTTACCCTACCATGGCTGTCCGGAGTCTCCAAAGCCATAGTTAGAACGTCCACTGCACCCTCGACTTTCAATTCTCCTTGCTTCTTTTTCTCCAGCAATTCGTCCTGCCACATGTCCATGAAAAATTACATTACACAAAAATGACCTCATCAATTATGAAATCCAGTACAATAACAAGTCAGAATGCTTACAATGACATTAGCCACCAATTGTACTTCCTCAGTTAAGTTCCCATTAGAATCTTCACGTGCCTTCTTCCATAGAACGGAATGGTCAAGATCCTCCGCTGCCACATTTTGTTTCCTCTATCCATAGAACCAAATTTAACATTAAAAATGCAAGTGCAAAATGCTAGTTAAACTAGACATGCAGATATCCATTCACAAGCTTACCAAATCCTCCTCCAAGCCTATATATCCTTTTCGCGACAATCTATGGTGATACTTCCTCTTTGCAGTTCTCTTGCTTTGTGCCTCATGTAGTTCCTACAATTAAGTACAAGGAACCAAAATATAACACATATCATGAGGAAAATGGGTTCTTGAAATAACCAAAATTTAATACTTTGCAAATATCAAATGTAGCTGGAGCAACAACTTTTGGCAGCAGCTGGCACAAATGAACAAGCTTACCATAAATGAGTCTGATAGTCGGCATGCAACAAATGCCTCCCAATGTCGTTTCTCAATGAAGTCCTCATATTGCTTGGGTGGGAGTTTCAAAGCCTCTGGATCGTCCTTGAATGGAAGCACGAATCTGTTTGTAAGATTAGTCTTGAATGTTCTCCACTTAATGCCAGCTGAAGACAGCACCATCTTCTGGCTTGTAGAGGGAAGATCAAAGGCAGCCTATATTTAGGGTTAATGAGGACAAACAATCATTAAAAATGCAGCAAATACCTCAGGATAAACATGCAGCAAATTAACGGTTACAATAGGTAAAATAAAGCTGAAATACCTCAACATCCTCCCAGATTTTTTTTT
>QANW01010227.1:396646-408768 GCA_003254865.1 Dryas drummondii | reverse complement strand
TTTGGCAGCTTGGGAGTGGCTCGGCTCACATGGTTTTCATTAATCAAAATGGAGAATTTGGTGCTGGAGCTGGGCAGAAGGAAATAATGTCGCTGGGCCACGTGTCACCTTGCAGTTGGCTGAGAGGATGATTAATCAAATGCATTTGACTGAAAGCGGAAGTGGCGAGTGACTCTTCGGCTTCCTGGGCTGGGCCGGGCGACATGGGCTTCTCCATTTTCCTCCATTTTGGGCATTTGCTTCTTTTATTTTTGGGCTTTCCATTTCACATCCTACAAATAAAAATACACTACTTAAAAATAAAAACTAAAAATAAAACATTAAAACATAAAAAAAAAAAACTAATAAACCCACTAATTGACTAGATAAAAACAATAAAAATTAAAACACTAAAAATTGTTAAAATAAAAAGACAAAAATGTAAGATTTAAGGATAAAAATTATATATAAAATGAGCTCAACAAATACCCCCAAACCTACATTTTGCTAGTCCTCGAGCAAAACTAAGATAAAAAGAAATTGATTACTTCAAATTTTTCTCAGAGANTCAACCCATTCCTAATCCAAAGGGTCAATTTCATGTTGATACATCTAGTTCATCCAATACTCATGAGCATGTCAAGTCCATCACAACCCTTAGGTCGGGTAGGCAAATTGATAATAAGGTTCAAATGCCTAATTTTGAAAAAGAAAATGATGAAAATGAAAAAAATGAAACAAATGAAGTAGGTGGTTTAGAGCCTCATTGATCACATTGTTAAGTCAAAGGAAAAAGAGCCCTTAATTGTTGATCCTTCTCCAACTTTTGTCCCTAAAGCCCCATTTCCTCATAGGTTGGCTAAGACAAAGAAAAATGCACAATTTAATGACATTCTAGAAGTGTTCAAGCAAGTCCATATCAATATCCCCTTCTTAGATGCCATCAAACAAGTGCCTTCTTATGCCAAATTTTTGAAAGACCTTTGCACCATAAAAAGGAGAACCAACGTTCCAAAGCAAGCCTTTCTCACCGAGCAAGTTAGTTCAATTATCGAGCATCGAATTCCGGTTAAGTACAAGGATCCCGGTTGTCCTACCATTGCATGCACGATAGGAACTCATCATATAGGAAGAGCATTGCTAGATTTAGGAGCAAGCGTGAACCTTTTACCATACTCCGTTTATGTGCAACTTGGCTTAGGAGAGATGAAACCTACCTTGGTAACTCTTTCTTTAGCGGATAGGTCGGTTAAAATTCCTAGGGGAATGGTAGAAGATGTTTTGGTCAAAGTGAATGAGTTTTATTTTCCTGTGGATTTCATTGTGCTTGACACCCAACCCGTGACCAATGCTTGTGATCAAATTCCAGTAATTTTAGGACGTCCATTCTTTGCCACCGCAAATGCTCAAATTAATTGTAGGAATGGAGTCATGAATTTGTCGTTTGGAAACTTAACTATGGATCTTAACATTTTTAACATAAGTCACCAACCACAAGAGGGTGAGGATAGCATTTGTGAGGTTAATTTAATTGAACAAATAGTGGTAAACTCTTTCCATAGGGATAGTGTTAAGGATCCACTAGAAGCATGCTTAGCCCACTTTGGTTGAAACTTTGATTTTAATGAAGCCATAGAAGAAGTCAATGCACTGTTGGACTTCACACCTATCATGAACACCACCAATTGGAAACCAAGGGTAGAACCTCTTCCTCTTTCCAAAAATCCTCCACTTCCTTCCACTATTGAGCCACCCAAGCTAGATCTCAAACCATTACCTGATAATCTCAAGTATGTGTTTTTAGGATCTTCCGATACCTTGCCCGTGATCATAGCCTCCGATTTAAATGATGAGCAAGAATGCAAGCTTGTGAAAATTTTGAGGGAACATAAGGAAGCCATAGGTTGGTCCATAGCTGACATTAAAGGCATTTCTCCATCTATTGTCATGCATAGGATCCACTTAGAGGATAACATTAAGACTTCCCGTGAGCCCCAAAGACGTTTAAATCCTGCCATGAAGGAAGTAGTGAGGAGTGAGGTTTTGAAATTGTTAGATGTTGGTGTCATTTACCCCATTTCCGATAGTCATTGGGTGAGCCCTGTCCAACTTGTTCCAAAGAAATCCGGCGTCACCGTTGTAAAAAATGATGATAATGAATTAATTCCCACACGAGTGCAAACCGGTTGGCGTGTGTGCATAGATTATCGGAAATTGAATGCCGTCACTAGGAAAGATCACTTCCCTCTTCCTTTCATTGACCAAATGCTTGAGAGGTTAGCCGGTCATGCCTATTATTGTTTTCTTGATGGCTATTCTGGGTACAACCAAATCCCCATTGCACCCGAGGACTAAGAAAAGACCACCTTCACTTGCCCATTTGGTACTTTCGCTTACCGTCGCATGCCATTTGGGTTATGTAATGCACCCGCCACCTTTCAAAGGTGCATGATTTCTATTTTCTCCGACATGGTAGAGCGGTTTCTTGAGGTTTTTATGGATGATTTTTCCGTCTTTGGGTCTTCTTTTGATGAATGTTTGCACCATCTTTCATTGGTTTTAATTCGTTGCAAGGAAAAAAATCTTGTTTTAAATTGGGAAAAATGTCACTTCATGGTCAAAAAGGGTATTGTTTTGGGACATATCATTTCTTCTAAGGAATTGAGGTTGATAAGGCTAAAGTTGATCTAATTTCTAATCTTTCACCTCCACGTACTGTTAAAGAAATTAGATCTTTCTTAGGACACGCCGGTTTTTATCGAAGATTCATCAAAGATTTTAGCAAAATTTCACGTCCCTTGTGCAATTTACTTGCCAAGGATTCCTCTTTTGTCTTTGATGATGATTGTATTCGTGCCTTTGATAAACTTAAGTCTTTGTTGACCTCCGCTCCCATCATTCGACCCCCCGTGTGGAGTGAACCTTTTGAGATTATGTGTGATGTATCCGATTACACCATAGGTGCCGTCTTGGGACAACGAGTTGGTAGGTTGCCCCATGTCATTTGCTATGCAAGCAAGACCCTCACTGATGCCCAACTTAACTATTCCACCACTGAAAAAGAACTTTTGGCAGTTGTCTTTGCGTTAGACAAGTTTAGGTCTTACCTTTTAGACACAAAGGTTATTGTTTACTCTGATCATGCGGCTTTAAAATACCTTTTGTCTAAAAAAGATGCTAAACCCTGCCTAATCCGTTGGATCCTCTTGCTCCAAGAATTTGACATAGAAATCCGTGACAAAAAGGGGTCCGAAAATGGGGTTGCCGATCATTTTTCTGGCTTGATAGTTGAGTCATGTGAGGAGTCCATTCCCATCACTGAGACATTTCCTGATGAGCAACTTATGCTTATTTCCCAAACACCATGGTATGCGGATATTGTGAATTTCCTTGTCACTAATGAGATGCCTTCCCATTGGACCAAGCAAGATAGATCTAAGTTTCTAGCTAGGGTTAAGCATTATTTTTGGGATGATCCTTACTTGTACAAATATTGCCCTGATCAAATCATTAGGAGATGTGTCCCGAATAGTAAGCAATCCAATATCATTTCTTTTTGCCATGACCATGCATGTGGAGGCCACTTTAGTACTAAGAAAACCGCCGCCAAGATCCTTCAATGTGGTTTCTATTGGCCTTCCATTCTCCGTGATGCCCATGTGTATTGCCAATCTTGTGAGAGATGCCAAAAATTAGGGAGTCTCACTAGGAGAAACATGATGCCTTTGACCCCAATTCTTGTTGTTGAAATCTTTGATGTTTGGGGTATTGATTTTATGGGACCTTTTCCTAATTCTTTTGGCAATCTATACATACTTGTGGGTGTTGATTATGTGTCCAAGTGGGTAGAGGCAATTGCATGTAAAACTAATGACCATAGGGTAGTGCTTCGTTTCTTGAAGGAAAACATTTTCACTCGATTTGGGACTCCACGTGCTATCATTAGTGATGGTGGGAAACATTTTTGTAATAAGCCATTTGAACATTTAATAAAAAATTATGGCGTCACCCATCGAGTTGCCACCCCTTACCATCCCCAAACAAGTGGTCAAGTTGAGATTTCTAATAGGGAGATTAAGCATATCTTGGAGAAAACAGTTAACCCATCTCGAAAAGATTGGTCTTTGTGACTCATTGATGCATTATGGGCCTACCGAACCGCTTTTAAGACCCCTATTGGAATGTCTCCTTATCGCTTAGTTTTTGGGAAAGCATGTCATCTCCCTGTTGAATTAGAACATAGAGCATTTTGGGCCATAAAACAATTTAATTTTGCTCTAGACAAAGCAGGAACCCATAGGAAGCTCCAGTTAAATGAGCTTGAGGAACTAAGGAATGATGTTTATGATTGTGCTAAAACTTACAAGGACCGTATGAAGGTGTTCCATGATAAACACATTTTGAGGAAAACTTTTTCACCTAATCAAAAAGTCCTTTTGTATAATTCTCGTTTGCATCTTTTTCCTGGTAAATTGAAGTCTCGTTGGACTGGTCCTTTCCTTGTTCGCACTATTTTTCCTCATGGGGCAATTGAAATTGAAGATCCTAAAAATGGTAATGTTTTTAAAGTCAATGGTCAAAGATTGAAACCATTTCTTGAGTTCCAAAATAATGAGGTTGAGGAAGTCTTACTGTGAGATCCCATTTATAATGATTGATTTTCTCTGTTTAGTTCCTTAATTTGTGATTTCTTTTCTTTTCTTTTCTTTCGCTTTTCTTTATTTTTATGTATATATTTTCCTCATATCTTTGGGAATTATCATTCATTATTTGTTGAGTGTCATTGTTGGTAATTTCAAAGAAATGAGAGTATTATCTTTCAGGTAATTTCTTTTCACCATCTTCTCTCTTATTTTCTTGTCATTGTCATGTTTTTCCTTTCCAATCATTGAGGACAATGTTTGATTTAGGTTTGGGGGTGGAGTTTTGAAATTTTACTTGAATTTTCTAGTACTTTTCTAGTTTTTTTTTTTTTTTTAAAAAAGGGTTTTAGTTTTATTTTTGTGTTGATTGCTTCACCATGATGAGATTGATTTTCTTGCATTCAATGCTTAACTTTAGGAAATACATGATTCTCTACTTTAATATTTTTGCATGCAAAATAAGAATATCTCTCATTAGATTTTCTATTATTTTCAGGATAGAATCATTTTTCAATTCTTGAACTTGAAATATTTGTGCACTTAAGCCAATAATTGCATTTTGAAATTGAAGAGTGAAATTTGAATT
This sequence comes from Dryas drummondii, assembly GCA_003254865.1. Lineage (NCBI taxonomy): Eukaryota > Viridiplantae > Streptophyta > Magnoliopsida > Rosales > Rosaceae > Dryas > Dryas drummondii. The sequence goes on along the minus strand of QANW01010227.1, from coordinate 403,560 downwards.
GAATTACCTAAGGAAAAATAGTGGAGACTTGACCCTAGTGAGCTTAGAGCCATTCTATTTTTGTGAGTGTTATACATTTACCTCTAAATTTTTCTTGGGTCCACATTTTGTTGTTGATGATCTCATTAGTCTTTCTTGTTTGGTCAATTACTTGAAAATGACATTGAATTTTGAATCATTGCACTTTAAGCTCCTTTAGTTTAATTGAAGCATCATAAACATACTTGACTTAGTAAATGATTTTAGGCGTTTTAATTTGAGCCTTTCTTATCATCCTTTGTCATTAAATAAAACTTTATCACTAGTATCCCTTTTGAGCCTTAGTTTTAGTCTTTTCGTTTGTTAAACACTATCCCCCTCTTTTCTGAGAATTGTGAGAAAAAAGTTAAAAAAAGAAAAAAGAAAAAAAAAGAAGGCATTATGTTATTAGTATCTCTATTTGTGTTATTATTCTCTTCAATAAAAAGAAATATGTCAAAAAAAAAAAAAAGAGAGAAAAAGAAATGCCTTAGTATCATTTTTATTTTCAAAATAAACTTTCTCAGAAATGTCTTACATTTTCCACCTTAGCCTTATAAGCCAATAAAAGTCCTATTTGATCTTAGGAAGAGTTTGGTTAGAATGTGGAGAGAGAATGAGTAGGAATTAAAGTGCTTGATTCAATATTTTCATGTATTTAATTTCCTTTAATGAGATCTTTTATTTTCTCTATAATTTCGTTCTTCATGATTCTTATATGTGAGTTATTTTTGAAAATTGTTCACATTTACTCATACTCACATATAACTTGAGAGAAAATAATTAAACCATTTCCATGTGCTTCATTTAAGAGTGATTTATCTTGTGAGAATTGGAGTCAAAGCATATTTTCCAAAGGTGATTTAATTTTATTTTACTTAGAGGTTAAAATTTGCATTCTTGATTGGCTTTGTGCACTTACATTCTGAGTTTAGAATCTTTAAAGATGATTTTACCACTCTGAATAATATTTAATCTCTTGTTCATATTCTTGAGTGCATGTTTAAGTGTTAAGGTAGTTAAATTGTGTTTCCAAAGTTTATGCATTTGAGTATTAGAATTTCTCTGAGAAAATTTCAAGCAATCAATTTCTTAGTTTTGCTCGAGGACTAGCAAAATGTAGGTTTGGGGGTATTTGTTGAGCTCATTTTATATATAATTTTTATCCTTAAATCTTACATTTTTGTCTATGCCTTTAAGCAATTTTTAGTGTTTTAATTCTTATTTATTTTATCTAGTCAATTAGTGGGTTTATTAGTTTTTTATGTTTTAATTAAGATTTATTTTAGTTTTTATTTTATTTTATTTTTTTAGTAGTGTATTTTTATTTTGAAGGATGAGAAATAGAAAACCCAATAAAAGAATGAAGAAGTGAAGTTGCAGTGGCCCAAATACTTGACTTAAATTGGTGTACACTAAAGTGATATTTTCATATCACAAGAGTAATATTGCGTGTATGACAATATGTTTGATAGCTACCCTTGACTAAAGATAGATTTAACAAGTAGGAACACCAAAAGGGTTGAAAGTTTGACTTTGAAACCCTAGAATTGACCAACCTTAACAACTAAGGCTAGAACCCTAGTTTACTTGAAGCAAAGATAAAATAGACAGCTAAGGCATGGGTTGATGATCATGAAATAGGCTGGGGTTGAGTGCATTTTCGAATTCAAAGAATTAAAAGAAGAAAAAAAAATTTTAATGATGGCTTTTAATTAAAAGGACTAAGCAAGTAATGGCCATGGATAGGATAATGGACTGTTAAGTCTAGTCCATTAGGCTAATCACTCATTTAACTAGGTCTTAAAGGACTAGCCAGCCAACCAAAGCCCTCTTGGGAAACTAAAAGCCCTGAAAAACCTTTTATGAATCCTTTCCCACACAAAACAGGAAGGAAACTGAGGAGGTGATCTCTTTAGTTTTCCCTCCAACGACTATAATTCTTTCTATAAGAACCAAACTTTTTTCAGGCAACTCTCCCACATTCAATTTAGAAAAACTAACGAGAGAGAGAGAGAGAGAGAGAGAGAGAGAGAGAGAGAGAGAGAGAGAGAGAGACGCTTGGAGGAATTAAAAAACAAGCAAGAATTCAAGAAAGAGAGGGAAGTGCAGCCACTGCTTTCGAAGGAGTCAAACTTGGTAAGAAGCCTCAAACCTATTCTCTAAGTTCTTGAATGTTACTTTTTAGGATTAGAATGATGGTTGTTTGGTTAGGCTTAAGTGCATCTCGAAAATCCATAAGTTTTCATACTTTAGAACCCATGTTTGACAATTTTCTATCCTCTGACCTCACTGCCTTGATTTCGAATTTTGTACTAATCTATAAAAGTTTTGTAAAATTGTGTTAGGGTGTGAAACTAGACATGTATATCTTTATTTTGAGTCAAGAATCTTTCAATTCTCATATGTTATGAAATTATAATGATTTTTAAAAGATACACCAAAATATGCAACTTTTAGCAGAATTTTCAATATAGGAACCTTAGGTTTTTGTACACGAATTTTGCTACACTTGGAATTTTGATTTAAAATCGTTACAGTAGGTTGTAGGGTTGATTTCAAAAACTATTCAAATTGGTCTCACTCGATTTGGTTCAGTATAAACAAAGAGAGCATTTTTGACCACATGAAAAGTGTTCTGCACATTTTTAGTTTTCTGGTGTGAGTTTTAGGACTTCGAAAAGCCTACTTGCACAACTCCAAATGCCTTGAGAATTTTTATACATGATTGCAAACATGTTAAATAATTTCATGTGAAAAATCTTATTCAAATTATTTATGTAGAATTTTATAAAAATTACAAAGCAGGTGCTGTTCTTTTGGACTTTTTGAGGAATTAAATAAGCACAAAACTACCATATTTTGTTTTAATGTTTTTTGGCCTAAACTTTCAGTTTTCACAAGTTACAAATCACTCCTGGGAATTTCCTAGGAACATGAGAAAGTCCAATTACCCCTAGATCGAAATTTGGGTTGTCAAACCTCATGTTTTTTAGTTAAAACCCATCTGCATCATACGTATTTTTTGGTATGGCTTTTGTTATGCTTTTCAAACCTCTAAATATGTTTCAATACATGATTTATAACTTGTGTGAAGTCATAGGATGGTGTTTTATGGATTCAAGGTCTTAGATGCTACTTAACTTAGCCAATACGTCATTAAACCCTAGAAAACCTTAAGCTTGAGTTGTGAGTACAAATTCTGATTTCATTGTGCATGAATTAGGAAATCAGCTTATTGGGATTGCAATAGAGACAAAAGACTCCATTTGAGGTAGGGGAGCTAGTTCTATCAAATTCTATGCTTTCTTTATACTTAAACTATAGCTATATGTGTGAATGTGCTTAATTTATTGTGTTATGGCTCAGTTTGGAATGTGATATGATGTTGTTATATGTTTTCCTTGCCTGCCATATTAAATAGAAATAAGATAGCTAAATTAAAGGTTGAATTTAACCTAATACTCGATTGTTTAATAGCTACAAGGTACTTTGAATTGACAGCTCACTAAGATTAAGAAAATCAACATGGGATGACATGTTGATGACTTCAACTTGCTTTGTCAAGTTGGAAATCAATCAACTACTTGAAATAAGTTAAAAAGGGCTGATATGGTATACCAATAGAACCATTTAGTTGACAACATGTCTAGGTGATTAGACCAACTTATTTATAGTAGCATGATCATTGTTTTCGGATTGCCTTAAAAAGAAATAATTAATTATGCTTTGGTTTTAAATAAGGAAATTGGAATATGGTTACACCTGAACCCTATTAGTAGATATTGCATAAATGGTACGTAGTAACTCTAAGGGAATGCACACTGGTTTGTTCATGATTTAGAATGTAAAGACACCTAGAATGAACTAATAGGATCTGCATAATTGGAAAGTTTTCTAAGACTAATATAAACTAGTTTCTTACCTTGTTATGAACTTGCATGATCTTAGGAAAGAAAACTAGTTGATTAATAACAAAACTAATAGAGAAATTAGTTGTTGTTTCTACTACTTTGACTTAGAATTGAATTAAATACAAGTTTGATTGTTTAGTCAATTGCTCATAATGTAATTTACTTGTTTAAATTATGAAAAGCATGCTCTTATGACTTGTGAAATGAACCTAAATGAATATATACGGAATTGCCATTGCATAATCTAATAAGCATAATATATATATGGTTCATAAAGGGCAGCCACCTCTTTCATGGGGACTAACAATGCATCACATTAGCATTCATTGTTATTGAATATATCAAGAATGTATACACTAATGTGTTTTGAGTGTTTTGACTTCCTAATTAGAGATTAGAGAGTAAAATGAAACTTTATCCTTGAGTTCAATCCCTTCAAAGATATGCATACGGTTGTTATCTAGTGTTAGTTTCTAGGATTTGTTATATTGGCTATTTTCCTTGTCAAAACCATTGTATTTATTTTTATTTAATCACTCACAAGCTCTAGGTTAGATTAAGGACAAGATCAGTTGTATTGAAGAAGTCAAGAATGAACAAAGACTCAAGGTATACTGCACTTCATTCATTTCAGGAAAATAACAGTTTTTTGTCTATTTGACTAGTCATTCACTGAACATAAAGAACAATTTTCTTCACGTACAGTGGCTGATACAGTGACAGACACTGCAGTGGGGCCATTTCGGGTTTTATTTTTAAAGCTCATTTCATTGAAATCCCATTTTCTGTTTTCTACTAAACATGCATGTGCATTGCACATGGCTTGGTTCCCCCACTGTATCAATCAGATCTGATTGTTTCTTTGCCATTCACGCCACACACCTTCACACATCAGCACTATTCATCATCTTCCCCATTTCTGATTTTTGCAAAATAAAGCAAAATTCCTTTTTACAGCTCCTCATTCCTATCCTTAGTAATACTAGGATACCCCTCTAGGACAAAGAGAATATGCCCCTCATTCGTCTCTTGTGGACAGCCATTGATTGGCTTCCACGTGGCTCGGGCAAACATGAAAGTTGCGTGGGTGTGTACGGGTATATGGTGCATTCTGTTCAGATCTTTTCGTGCGTGTGGATGAGCATTTTGAGCGTGTATTTTTCGGTTTTCATGCCTGGGTATTTTCGAGGTTAAGTGCTCATCTTTAACATTTTCAGAAAATGGTCTTTTAATTCTTGAAAAATCAAAAAGATTTTCTGAACTTGTTTTTTGTTTCATCTAAAATTCTAAATGGGTTTGAGTGTTTAAATCTTCTTATATATTCTTCAAACACATTCATTTTAGATTTTAGTTGAAGGATTCAATATCAACCTTTTCATGCCTCTAGTTTGAGAAGGTTGATCTTCTTTTTAAGAATCCTACATTGGCATATCATGTTCATGCATTGATGAATCTACTGGGCTTGGTGCGAATTGGTGCCATGGGTTGATGAGCTTGGAGTGGAGCTGCCTTCTTCATGAATGACCGATTGCCTTGCTTATGGAAGTTGCACAAAGGGGTAAGAAAGCTGCCACTTAGTCTAGGACTTAGTGATTGAGCTTGTGTGCTGTGTGCTCCCTTTGTATTGAACTTTTTATTTAGTGGATTGCTTGGTCAGCTGGATAGACCCCCAGTTTTTACCCTTCGTGGTTTTTCTGGGTGATCATCTTGTGTGCATTTGTCTTCCTTGTTTGTGTTGTTATGCTTACTGACTCACTCAACTTTTAAACACAAATCTGTATTGTAGCTATATGCTTGAAATTGATATATGCCTTATATAACTGTCTAGCTAATCACACACCACTGTAGTTGTGGATAACACTGGGATGCCTACTGTGATGGGTCCTCTGAGTGTATAGGATGTCACTTGATCCTTGGTGTGTTTGATTTGTGTTGTTTACAGAAGTGATTTTTGGTTTTTAGAAGTCAATCTGGAGTTTCATATTTTCGTTACTGAACCGTCTGAGTTGTGTTTGTTTGACTAGTTCCTGAGTGATTACATAAACCAAAAATTGGGGTCCGATCACTGAAAGTGAAATTAATCAAGTGAACAGATCACCTAAATTAAACTTTCAATTGGTATCAGAGCGCTACTCTAAAAGCAAATAGAGAGATCCTAGGGTGTTGTTTGTTTTCTAGGTGTGTCTAGATGGAAAGAGATCGCGTTGCAGGATCTTGCAACTCTCCTCCATTCTTTGATGGCAGCAACTACGCTGCTTGGAGAGAAAAATTTGAAATTTTTCTTGATGCCTATGACGAGTTGGCATATGAGTATCTCACTGTTGAGTGGATTCCTCCCACACGAACTGTTGATGGGATTGAAACTCCTAAGCCTAGGTCCGAATGGTCTTTTGCCGAAGTCACGGCCTCTAGCTCCAACAAGAAGGCTAGAAATGCTATTGTCACTGCACTATCTTCCTCACAATTTGCACACATACAACATTGTGTCACGGCTAGGCAAGCTTGGAACAAACTTAGGGTTGTTCATGAAGGGGACAAACAAGTTAGGTCACTTAAGCTTCAAATGGTACATGCCAAATTTGAAGAAATTAGGATGAAAGAGTCCGAGTCATTTTCCGAGTTCTATGAAAGGTTGGAAGCCCTCACAAATGAAGCCATGTCCCTAGGTAAACCTTATGAGGAGTCTACCATTGTCCAAAAGGTTCTTAGATCTCTACCTAAGAGATTTCAATCTAAGAAACATGCAATACAAGAAGTCCAAAATTTGGATGAACTCAAAATTGGTAAATTGGTAGGAAAGCTTAAAACTTTTGAGATGGAACTTGAAATGGATGAAAGGGACAGCAAGAAGTCAAAGGATATTGCTTTGCAAAGTGTCAAAGAGATGAGTGAAAACTTGAGTGAAAAATCATCCATGTCCGATGATGAGGTTGCCCTTTTTGTCAAAAGATTTAGACGAATTCTTAGAAATAAAGGGAGAGA
>QANW01010227.1:247267-394638 GCA_003254865.1 Dryas drummondii | reverse complement strand
AATTCTAATTTGCTTAGTATTAGCCAACTTTGTGATGAATGGGGTGGTGAAGTGTGTATGTCCAAGAGTGGATGTAGAATTGTTGACTCCCAAGGAAGGGAGATCTTGAATGCCCCTAGGTCTAGGGATGATTGCTATGTGTTTGATGGCAATGTTGGAAAAATTGAGAATACTTGCAATAGAGCTATTGATGACACTAGCTCTCTTTGGCATCAAAGACTTGGTCACATTAATGTTCATGACCTTTACAAGTTGTCTAAGCATGAGGTTGTTAGAGGTCTACCAAAGATAGGAAAGCCCGAAACTTTTATTTGTGGTCCATGTCAAATGGGGAAACAAACCAAAGAACCACACAAAAGAGTCAAAGACATAGGCACCTCTAGGACAAACTAACTAATTCACTTGGATTTAGTTGGTCATGTCCAAACCTTGTCAATAGGTGGAAAGAAATACATTCTAGTCATGGTAGATTATTTTTCTAGGTACACTTGGGTGTCATTTCTTAAGGACAAGTCGGAGACATTTCATCATTTTGTCAAGATTGTGAAACTGCTGAAAAATGAAGGTATGTCAAGTCTGTCAACCCTGTCCAGAATTAGATCAGACCATGGAACTGAATTTGAAAACTTTCAATTCGATGAGTTTTGTTGTCAAATGGGTATTAAACATGAATTCTCAGCTCCAACAACACCTCAACAAAATGGAATCGTTGAGAGAAAGAATAGGGTTTTGATTGAGATGGCAAGAGTGATGTTGAATAGCAAAAATCTTGCTAAACACTTCTGGGCTGAGGCGGTCAACACAGCATGTTACATCATTAATAGAGTCTACCTTAGGCCGGGAACCAAAAAGACTCCCTATGAACTGTGGAAGGGTAGGAAACACAAGGTTACACACTTTAGAGTGTTTCGGAGTGCATGCTACATCCTTATGGATAGAGAACATTTGGGGAAATTTGATTCTAAGAGTGATGAAGGTATGTTTTTAGGCTATTAATCCAACAGTAAAGCTTTTAGAGTTTTCAATTTGCGAACAAATTCTATGATGGCCGGAGTTCATAAATGTGAAAATAGATGATCATGATGCATCTATTGAAATGGCTACAGATAAGGATAGATTGTTCCCTCAATCTGATCCTAAAGAGGATAATTTGGTTAAAGAAGAGTCCAAGTCAGGCAGTGATGAACTTACTGATGACTCAAAAAATGTTGAGTTTGATAAGTCAGAGAGCGAACAAAATGACAAAACCTTGAGTGACAGATCTGAAAAACCAAGATGGGTGAGGTGTAACCATGGTGAAGATGTAATTCTAGGTTCTTTAGACCAGCCAGTTAGGACTAGAAAACAAATGGCAAATGAACTTGCTCATGTGTGCTATGTGTCCATTGTTGAACCTAAAAATGTCAAAGAAGCACTCAATCATGAGGAATGGGTGAGTGCAATGCATGAGGAATTGAACCAATTTGAGAGAAACCAAGTGTGGACTCTTGTAGAAAGACCAGCCAACACAAATGTCATTGGAACCAAATGGATCTTCAAAAATAAATCTGATGAATTTGGGAATGTAGTTAGAAACAAGGCTAGGCTTGTTGCTCAAGGGTACTCTCAATTAGAGGGTATTGATTTTGATGAGACTTTTGCACCCGTTGCTAGACTTGAGTCCGTTAGGTTACTTTGTGCCATTGCATGTCATCTTAAGTTCAAATTGTATCAAATGGATGTTAAAACAGCGTTTTTAAATGGTTACTTGAATGAGGAAGTTTTTGTAGAACAACCAAAAGGTTTTGAGGATCCTCACATGAGAGATGGTGTTTATAAATTGAGGAAAGCCTTGTATGGGCTGAAGCAAGCTCCAAGAGCTTGGTATGAGAGACTCTCTCATCACTTGTTGTCCAATGGGTATCAAAGAGGGTCGGTTGACAAGAACCTATTTGTAAAAAGGTTAAAAAATGATGTCTTTATTACTAAAGTTTATGTAGATGATATTGTCTTTGGTTCAACTTCAAATTTTCATGTTAAGAGATTCATTGATGTAATGTCTAGTGAATTTGAAATGAGTCTAGTTGGTGAAATGAATTTCTTTTTAGGGCTGCAGGTTAAGCAAGTAGACAGTGGGATATTTATCTCCCAATCTAAGTATGCTAGAAATTTGGTCAAAAAGTTTGGGCTTGAGTCTTCCAAAGTGGCTACTACTCCAATGAGTAAAAGCTCCAAACTTCATAGGGATCCAAGTGGTAAGCAAGTGGACCAAACATTGTATAGAAGCATGATAGGAAGTCTCCTCTACCTCACAGCTAGTAGACCGGACATATCGTTTGCGGTAGGAGTGTGTGCTAGGTTCCAAAGTGATCCCAAAGAGTCTCATTTGTTTGCAACAAAGAGGATCATCAAATATGTAAGTGGGACTCTTGACTATGGGTTGTGGTATACACATGATACCAACACTAAATTGGTTGGATTCAGTGACTCTAATTGGGCTGGGTGTAGTGATGATTTGAAGAGCACCTCGGGTGGTGCTTTCTATGTTGGGAATAACTTAGTATCTTGGCATAGCAAGAAGCAGAATTCTGTCTCTTTGTCGACTGCTGAAGCTGAATACATAGCAGCAGGGAGTTGTTGTACACAACTCATTTGGATGAGACAAATGTTAGCCGATTATGTAATTGATGAGAAAAGTTTTCTCATCTATTGTGATAACATGAGTGCTATAGATATCTCCAAGAACCTGGTGCAACATACTAGAACCAAGCATATTGACATAAGACATCATTTCATTAGAGATCTTGTGGAGAGTGGAACTCTTACTTTGACTTTTGTTCCTTCCGAATAGCAACTTGCAGACATCTTTACAAAGGCTTTAGATAATCCAAAGCACATTAGTCTTCGGAAGTCAATTGGCATTTGTACACATGCATAATTCCTTGTAGTTAAATGTGCTTCATTGTTTAAGTTTCTTTTATTTGGTTAAGTAGTTTTTCTTTTAAAGAAAATAACCACTTTGAAAGGTCTTAACATTATTTGTCACACTCTCTTTGATATTCAAAAAGGTTCTTGCATAACATGAGTCATGTCAATAAGCATAATCCCTCCTTCTTGTCAAATGTTAGCCTTGAGATTTTTTTTCTATTTAACACTTTGTCATAGTCAATCAAACTTGTTAAATATTTTTCAAAGACAATTTGTTTGAGGATGCAATTTAGCCTTTCAATATAATTCCTACTTGGTGACCCATCTTCAGCTAAACTTTCTTCATTTGAACAAATGTGCACCATACAAAAATAACAAAAAAAAGAAGTGTGACCAAAGAAGTCACGGCCCTAGGGGGAAATAAGGTGTTTTTATGGTGTTCTAGGGTAAAGAGTCGCAAAATTGGACCAAATCATTGCACTTAACTTGAGATGTGCCTAAACAAAACAAATGAAAATAATTTTCTCATAGCCATTGTCATGAGTTGAAAAACTTTGCTTTCAAGATTTGTTCCCAAATTAGAAATTCTCTTGAGTGGTTAAATTCTAATCTCTTTTTGTGGATGAAACTTATTCAACCTCTTTGGTTGTCTTTGACATTGTTTTTTCATCTAGAACAAGTCTTGAATGCTAGCATTGACCTCCCTATATCCCAAATATGCTTATTTTCTTGCACAAAATTTGCAATCTTCATTTTCCATATCTATTAGAGTGTTGACATTGGTGGTTAATTCTTTTTTCAATTGTGTTTGTTGTTTTGTCAAAAATAAAATCCTTGAAGCACATCTAACTCGTAGATTTTTCTTGTGTGTCATTACTTCCAACTCTTCCAGGATTCCTCTATCTCTTTGTCAAACCACATGACTGTTTTATGCTCCAGTTCTGTTCTGTACGAACTTTGTCCATTTTGTCTGGTTTACAACAGTCACACAGAGTCATTTTCACAGGACCATTTTGCACCTTGGATTACTGTTCATTAAAGGGCATTTCAGACTTTTCTGCATACCTAGGTTCTTCTCTAGCTGTCCCTCATATTACATGTCTATATTCTGCAAGCCCGATATCGAGATGTTGCATTTAGGGGGAGTTTGTCTTTAGGGGAGTTAGCATTTAGGGTGAGTTAGTCTTTAGGGGGCGTTCGTCTTTGGGGGAGTTCAAATTTCAGGGAAGTTATGACATTTACTTCAGTTTCTCTTTGACCATATTGCCATTGATTTTTCTTGTATACTTTACCAACTCTATGTTCACTTGAACTTCACTCTTCTTTTTCATGTATGTCCTTTTGTCTTTCCATGACAAAAAGGGGGAGAATGTATTTGTTTGCTTGCTGTGTTGGTTGCTGTACTATCATATTCTGTGTTGTCCAAATACTTTTTGTTGCAGGTACATTATAACATAGTGTTGGGTTGAGTGTTGAGAGTCTTGTGAGGTGAATGAGTTGATGTTTTGTCAAGGAAAGCCAAAGGGAGAGATTGTTAGTTTCTAGGATTTGTTATATTGGCTATTTTCCTTGTCAAAACCATTGTATTTATTTTTCTTTAATCACTCACAAGCTCTAGGTTAGATTAATGACATGATCAGTTGTATTGAAAAAGTCAAGAATGAACAAAGACTCAAGGTATACTGCACTTCATTCATTTCAGGAAAATAACAGTTTTTTGTCTATTTGACTAGTCATTCACTGAACATAAAGAACAATTTTCTTCACGTACAGTGGCTGATACAGTGACAGACACTGCAGTGGGGCCATTTCGGGTTTTATTTTTAAAGCTCATTTCATTGAAAGCCCATTTTCTGTTTTCTACTAAACATGCATGTGCATTGCACATGGCTTGGTTCCCCCACTGTATCAATCAGATCTGATTGTTTCTTTGCCATTCACGCCACACACCTTCACACCTCAGCACTATTCATCATCTTCCCCATTTCTGATTTTTGCAAAATAAAGCAAAATTCCTTTTTACAGCTCCTCATTCCTATCCTTAGTAATACTAGGATACCCCTCTAGGACAAAGAGAATATGCCCCTCATTCGTCTCTTGTGGACAGCCATTGATTGGCTTCCACGTGGCTCGGGCAAACATGAAAGTTGCGTGGGTGTGTACGGGTATATGGTGCATTCTGTTCAGATCTTTTCGTGCGTGTGGATGAGCATTTTGAGCGTGTATTTTTCGGTTTTCATGCCTGGGTATTTTCGAGGTTAAGTGCTCATCTTTAACATTTTCAGAAAATGGTCTTTTAATTCTTGAAAAATCAAAAAGATTTTCTGANCATCTTGTGTGCATTTGTTTTCCTTGTTTGTGTTGTTATGCTTACTGACTCACTCAACTTTTAAACACAAATCTGTATTGTAGCTATATGCTTGAAATTGATATATGCCTTATATAACTGTCTAGCTAATCACACACCACTGTAGTTGTGGATAACACTGGGATGCCTACTGTGATGGGTCCTCTGAGTGTATAGGATGTCACTTGATCCTTGGTGTGTTTGATTTGTGTTGTTTACAGAAGTGATTTTTGGTTTTTAGAAGTCAATCTGGAGTTTCATATTTTCGTTACTGAACCGTCTGAGTTGTGTTTGTTTGATTAGTTCCTGAGTGATCACATAAACCAAAAATTGGGGTCCGATCACTGAAAGTGAAATTAATCAAGTTTATTAAGTGAACAGATCACCTAAATTAAACTTTCATCTAGAGTTGGTTTTGTGATTTAAGAATATGTTAGATGGGAAGAAATAGACTTATTTGCTTCCAATAGAGGACATCTCACTATTTAGACCTACTCGGCTACTCATTAGTAGGATATTGGGATATAGGTAATGAAATTATAAATTAGGGACAAATCCACTATTTTATACACTTTGACAAATTAGCATTGTCATGGAGAAAAGGTATGCGCTGCATGGTTATTTAAATTGACATGCATTTGCATTTCATGAACTTATTCATGATTAAATATGAAATATAATGTTGTACAATACATTGCCATGTTAAACCCGAGATCTATATGTATATTGATGTTGCCATTCGATTACAACATGTGCTGATATGTATATGATTATAAGTACTATTGGAATTGAGTATGATTATAACTCAATATAACTTGTTTTAGTATCTCTTAAGATATGCCTAAACTGCTTGAGTTGTACATTTTGGACTAGTTGAGTGTGTGATCAATTGTTTTGGTGATACTCACCCCTACACAGTTTGTCAAGTTATAGGAAACCCTTAGGAAAGAAACATGGTTAGCTTTGTGATAGCCGGAAAGATAGACCCCAAAGCCTTAACATTCCTTCACTACCCACATCAATATATTCAAGTGATGAAGATGGAAGAGGATCCCATCATGGATGCGTGAGTTATTACCCTATACTTTTATTTTACCTTTCTTATCTTAGTTGGAGAAATCTGTTGGATGACATTACTAAGGATTAGATTGGCTCATTTACTACGTACTTTACTTATTTACAGTTTGATCTCATTTGTTATTTATTTGGTTTTGGTACATTTACAAAAGTTGTTTTTCCCTAATTAGTTTTAAAGAAAGGGTATACCTATTACTTTTGAATTGATATTCATTTACCAAAAATCAAAAGCTCATCATTTTTGCAAAGCTTCCATTTCATTATTTACTGTGATTTACTTTATGAAAAAGAAAAAAAAAAATCTCACCCTTTGGAACTGTTTGTTGTATTTAAAAAGCTTTCCATTGATCTTTGATCTTGACATGTTCTCATTAGGGATTTAGTGAGGATGTATCGAGATTGAGGACCAATGTGGTGTTGCCACATGTGCAAAGTGACAAACCCCACTTTGGGATGTGACACTTACTCACCAACACAACGTTTATTTTGTTCTTGTAACAAGTCCTTCATTAATTGATTAATTAGTCTTTGATTATTGCCACATTTTTTTGAGCTCCATTTCAATAGATTCTTGGAAGAAGCCAACAATTTATCTTCCCATCTTACTACAGGAAAATCCACACCTTCACTGAGTCGAGATTGCTCAATTACTTGCTTACAATCCTCATGTTTCAACCATTTTGCTTCATATCGAAACATTTTGGAGATTTAATCTTATCATAGTCATTGTCAATCAACAAAGGAGAATGATTAGAGCCTAAAATGGGAAGATTAAAAACCTGGACTCTCGGATAAGAATAATATAAACTAGGATTAGCCAAAGCTCTATCCAACCTTTTTCTAATCCAATCTCCATTCCAATTTCTCACCCAAGTATAGCTCAAACCATGGAAACCTGTACAGAGAAGGTTTAGGTTTAGGGTTTCAATATTATTTCTGCTTAATTGAATAAAACCACAAAGTGTGGTTTATATACATGGGCCTATAACTAAAATACATGAATTAATAAAACACCTAATTAATTCTAATAATTACACAATAATCACATGTGTTGACTCACACCAACACTTCCCCTCAAGTTGGTGCATATATATCGCACATGCCCAACTTGTCTAGTGAGTCCAAAAACACCCTATTTGCTACAGCCTTGGTCAACACATCTGCAAGCTGATCTTCAGACTTCACAAATGGAAAGTTAATAATCTTCGCTTCAAGTTTCTCTTTGATGAAGTGTCGATCAATCTCAATGTGTTTTGTTCTATCATGCTGAACAGGATTTTGTGCTATATCAATAGCAGATTTGTTATCACAAAATAAGTTCATAGGTTTGGTAGGTGGACACCCTAAATCAGTCAATAAATGTCTCAACCACAAAAGCTCGACTACTCCAAGTGCCATACCTCTGTATTCAGCCTCTGCACTCGACCTAGATACAACTGATTGCTTCTTACTTCTCCAGGTCACCAAATTTCCTCCTACAAAGGTAAAGTAGCCTGAGGTAGACCTTCTATCATCTGCTGAACCACCCCAGTCTGCATCAGAAAACCCTTCAACATTCACATGACCATGATTAGCAAATAACAATCATTTACCAGGTGCAGATTTCAAATACTGCAAAATTCGCTCCACAGCATCCATATGGGGTTTACACGGGGCATGCATAAACTGGCTTACTACACTAACTGCATAAGCAATGTCAAGTCTAGTGTGAGACAGATATATCAATCTTCCAACAAGTCTCTGATATCGCCCCTTATCTGCAGGCAAGGCCCCCAAACACTCGAAAAGTCTATGGTTTTGTTCCATAGGAGTGACAGCTGGTTTACACCCAAGCATACCAGTTTCAGATAACAAGTCTAAAACATATTTCCTTTGAGATAGGAATATGCCATGTTTAGACCGAGCCAGTTCTATCCCAAGAAAGAACTTCAAGTCCCCCAGCTGCTTCATTTCAAACTTTTAAAACAAGTACCTCTGCAAATTAGAGATTTCCTCATAATCATCCCCGGTCAGAACCATAACATCAACGTAAATGATAAGAGCAGTAATCTTCTTCCCCCTTTTCTTTAGGAACAAAGTATGATCAAAATTACTCTGCCGATAACCATAGTTCTTCATTGCACGGGTGAATCTCCCAAACCAGGCTCTCGGAGATTGTTTAAGACCATATAAAGACTTTCTCAGTCTACATACCAATCTTGTATTCTCAAACTCTGGTATACCTGGAGGAGGATCCATGTATACTTCTTCAGTCAAATCACCATGGAGAAAGGCATTCTTTACATCAAACTGAAGAAGTGGCCAATCTTTGTTAGCAGCCAAAGACAACAGAACCCGTACTGTGTTTAACTTGGCCACTGGAGCAAACGTCTCCAAGTAGTCTATGCCATAGGACTGTGTATAACCCTTTGCTACCAACCTTGCCTTATACCTTTCAACTGATCCATCAGCTTTGTGTTTGACTGCAAACACCCATCTGCATCCAACTGTCTTCTTCCCCTTAGGTAGAGAAACCAATTCCCAGGTTGAATTCTTCTGTAATGCCGCCATTTCTTCAGCCATAGCTTTGGTCCATCTAGAATCTGTAAGAGCATCCTGCAATCTACTAGGAATAGAAACAGAAGATAATTGCAGAACATACGATTCATATGACTTTGAAAGCCTAACAGACGACACATGATTATTAATTGAGTACCTAACTTTGGCATTTGGATCTGACTCATATTTAGCTGGTGGTTGTCCTCGGTTAGACCGAGTAGGAAGTGTAAATTTAGAAGCATGAGAATCAAGATCTGAACCAGAAAGTGAATCAAGAGTATTGTTGGTTACCTCAATGGACGAAGAAGATTGATTCAGTGGAGTAGGAGAGATGGCGGTACTATCATGGAGTGGTGATTCCTCAGACTCAAAAACCGTGGGTTCTTGTTCCACCACATTCTCAGTATTATGATCAGTAAATTTGGCTGTCTCAGTCTCATCCTCAGACTCAGACACTGGACGGTCAGTAGTCTGTTCTGATCCTTCCTCACTACTAGACTCCGACACTAGACGATCAGTAGTCTGTTCTGATCCTTCCTCACCACTACTACCAAAGAACAACAGATCATCTCGATTCTGCACTTCACTAGAAACCTCCCCCTGAAGGGTAAAATGCAGTGGACGTGGAGAATAAAATAGTTGATGTTCATGAAAAGTGACATCCATAGAAACATAGAAGCGCCGAGTCGAAGGATGATAACACCGATACCCCTTCTGGGACGGACCATAACCAACAAACACACACTCCAAGGCCCGAGATGCAAGCTTAGATCGCTGATGAGAGTGTAAATGTACAAAAGCAACACACCTAAAAACTCTGGGCTCCAAATGAAGGATACATGGTAAAGAGACAAAATCCGAGAGAACATCCAACGGTCGCCGAAAGTTAAGGACACTAGACGGGGTCCGATTAATCAGATAGACAGCCGAACTCAAGGCATCACCCCAGAGCAAAGATGGCACGTGACCACCCAGAAGAAGGGACCGAGTGACTTCCAACAAATGCAGATTTTTGCGTTCAGCAATCCCATTCTGTTGTGGAGAATGAGCGCAAGAAGTCTGATGAAGAATCCCCATAGAAGCAAAATACTGAGTCAACTCAGTATTAACGAACTCACCACCATTATCAGAGGGCAAAACTTTAATAGGACATGCAAACTGGGTGAGGACCATGTTATGAAAAAGGCGAAAAACAGCACACACATCACTTTTATGTTTCAGGAGATAAACTCAAGTCATTCGAGTACAATCATCAATAAATGTCACAAACCATTTCATTCCTTTATGTGTAACACACGGGGCAGGACCCCAAACATCCGAGTGTACCAAAGCAAACGGAACATCCATACGTTTATCACAAGAAGGAAACACTGAACGATGGCTTTTGGTCAACACACAAACTTCACAATTAAAACTGGAAATGTTCAAACCAAGAAATAAAGAGGGAAATAAACGCCGAAGATAACTAAAGGAAGGATGACCAGGTCGACGATGCCACAACCAGATCTGCTTCTTATTTTCTAAGGAACCATCACGAATTAGACTCACAATGCCACTACCATCTGAAGCAGACACCCCACTATCCAGATAGTACAACCCACCACTCTTTCTACCACTGCCAATCTTCTCCTTGGTATGAATGTCCTAGAAAACACAATGGGTAGGAAAGAATGTGGCCACACAATTATGAGTTTTGGTTAGTTGACTAACAGAAATAAGGTTACAATTTAAGGAGGGAACAAACAGCACATTCTGTAAAAACAAATCAGATGAGAAGGATACCGTGCCGCCCCCTAGAACAGGAGATGACACACCATTAGCATTAACAATAAATGGTTTAGGATAGACAGATGAAAGATGACTAAAAACATAACGATCAGAAGTCATATGATCCGTAGCAACTGTATCAATTATTCATGCAACATTACTAGTACAAGCAGAAGTACTCAAAGCAGAGTTAGAGATACCTGACTTGGCAACAAAACTGGAGGAACTAACAGAGTTCACCCTGGAACCGGAGTTATCAACCTTCGGAGTCGAGGAAGAAGCCTTCACACCCTTCGGATGCCACTCTGGATAGCCATGAAGCTTAAAACACTTTTCTACCACATGAGTCGTACCCCCACAGTGGGTACACTTCCGCTCAAATTTCTTGGCATCTTTATGGGAGAATTTGCGGGCTGCCATAGCGACTGCCCCACCAGCACCCTCCATCATAGCTTCCTGCCGATTAGCCTCAGAGCATAAAATCGCATAGGCCGCCTGTATTTTAGGCAGTGGAGACATGGCAAGAATACGGCCTCTAACTCCATCTAGATGAGAATCCAAACCAGCTAGAAACATGTATAATCTTTGAGAGTTAATCATAGTGGTATATTTTTCAACATCACTCGCATAATCCATAATGCAAGGTTCAATTGCATCAATATCCTGCCAAAGTTTTTGTAGCTTGCCAAAATAGGAAATAATAGACCCACCATTTTGACGTACAGAAATGACCTTACAATGGAGTTGATATGCCTTGGAAGCATCTTGGCTCACTGTATAAGTTTGTTTGGCTGCGTCCCAAATGTCCTTCGCTGTCGGTAATCGAATAAAGAGTGATCGGACTTCTTTAGTCATAGCATCAAGAAGCCAAGACTTGACCATGCAATTCTCATCCTCCCATGTTTCAAATTCATCAGAATTCACATCTTCTGGAGCTGCTCTTGCTCCGGTGATAAAACCCCACCGTTTTCGACCTCTAATTTTATTCTGCACGATGAGAGCCCAATCAATATAATTCGAGCCATCAAGTTTCTCGGGTGAGATTAGTGATGACACATCCTGGGAACTTAATGGAGGGAGAGCAGGCAACGGTGGTTTTGGGTTAACCACATCTTTGTTCTTATTCCTGTTCGAGCCTCCAGGACTAGAGGGAGGTGTCTGAGACATGGTAATTAACAAAAACAGAGAGAACACACACACAGACCAGTCACGCAGCCAAGCAATCACGAAGAGGGATGGGCAGCTTCATTGCTACAGTAAAAGGCAGAATCGGTGCAGCAGTGACTAGCGGACCAGCAAGCCACTGCAGATGGTGTTACGGCGTGCGCACGAAGGTGGAAGGAGGTGCACTTAGGCAGGAGGAGACGCACCCAGGCGGACGATGTGCAGACGAGCAACAGTCGCCGGTATGGGTCGGCGTCTCGGGCGAACGGGCAGCAGTCGCCGGGATGGGTCGGCGTCTATGGTAGACAAGCAGAAGTCGCCGGCGCACAAGGAAGGTGGAGGCGGCACCCACAGTACGGAGAAGACAGAGGCAGAGGTGGCAACACGGTCAGAGCCGACGGTGCTGCGCACAGGCTGGCGGAGATGGCGTCGGCATCTGGAGCAGCAGAGGAGCGACGGTGACAGGAGGGGATGCAGTGAGCGACGGTGACAGTGTGCAGCGAGCGGCGGTGGCGAGTTGGCAGCGGAATGGAATGCAAACAGTTAGTGGAGTAATAGAATTTTTCTGGAAAAATTCTTCAAAAAACAGTAGGATAGAGAACCATGCTCTAATATCATGTACAGAGAAGGTTTAGGTTTAGGGTTTCAATATTATTTCTGCTTAATTGAATAAAACCACAAAGTGTGGTTTATATACATGGGCCTATAACTAAAATACAAGAATTAATAAAACACCTAATTAATTCTAATAATTACACAATAATCACATGTGTTGACTCACCAAGATCCATCATATTAGCATCCTTGAGAAAAGTCCACTGATAACTGAGATCTCTTAAAGAAAGCAATTCCCCCCCCCCCCACCTTCCTTTTCAGAATGCCAAGCTAGCCATGACATTGAAATCTCCAAAGCATAACCATTGGTTAAGCATTCCTTTACCATACAAAGACATAGCCTCCTAAAACCTTGGCTTATCGCCATCAGTGGGAGGACCATACATACAGGAAGCTGTCCAAGACAACCTTTTTTGACTTAACAGTGACTTTAATATTGATGAGATTTAATGCTCCAACACATTTATTTACAGTTCCTGATTCCACCTCAAAGCCAAACCCCTAGAAGGACCAATGGGATTGACATAAAAACTATATGTATAAGACAAAGATTTCCTTAACCCTTCTAACTTCTTAGCATTAATTACCTCTAGTCTCCATGAGAAAAACCAGATAGGGACTATATTTCTTCCTTAAATCCTTTAAGCATTGAACCGTTAGGTCAACCTTAATACCCTGACAGTTCCAACTTAAAATCCTCATTGAGATTGGGTACGTGGCTGCTACTGGCTAACCAAAACAACCTTCTCCAATAGAAGAATTAAACTTTTGAGAAAGAGTAACAAGTATAGTTACCAAGTTAGTAGCACAAGATTCACCAGGATCTTTAGTAATAAGATACTACCTTTTTCCATCCTTAGTCCCCTCTTCTTAGGTTAAGCCACAAGATGATGTTGAGGAAGATTAAAACCCTAAAGACTCAAGTAAGAGTCACAATTGTTTCAATAATATCTGTCATTTTATCATCAAACTTGGAATTATACAGCTCCCCAGATGGATTTATAACAATTTCCTTTGGTAATTCCACAGTGTAAGGCATCTCATTCTCAGTAGGCTACTCCAAAGGCATAACTTTCAATTCTCTCATCCATTGGTGTGATGCAGAACTCACATCCCTAATCACTTGAGATTGAGTTTCAAATCTCACAGGCTTAGTTGTAGTAATACTAGTGTTTTGAGCTTGTTGGACCAAATTGTTCCACTATGTTGCTGCCCTTTTATAGAAATCATACTAGATTGCTTGTCCTGAAAATTATCTTTCTGCATAGCAGAATCATGAGTTTCCTCAATATGGGAGGCCTCCTGAGCCTCTAAAGAAGTGATCTTCTTTCTAAGACCTTGTTGTTCAACACTGAGGTCCAAGAAATAACCCACCAGTGGAGCTTTCTCAGGAGCTTTGATAGGCCCCAAACTTTTCTATAACTCCTTCTTTTTCTCCTCTTTTTTCTTAAACAAAAACTTAAGGTTTTGGGCAGTCGTAGTTTGAAGTTTGCACTTAACCTCATATTGCCAAAGTCATCTAAATTAATATCATCTTCACACTTAGGGTGACAATGACCTAATTTTCCACAATTATAATAGAAATCCAACAAGTTCTCATATGTAATTTTAATCTTAGAATCCTCATGAATGCCATATGGAATCCAAAGCTCACCAATCAAAGGCTTAGTAACATCTACTAAAATCGGAAGCCTCAACAAACCTCTTGGAAAAGTCCTAGGATCCTCAACTTCCAGAATTGACCCGATCCTTTCACCAAACTTAAGAGCTACAACCTTGGTCATTAATCCTCTTGGCAAATTAGTAATTTGAATCCAGTATGGTACTTCTGAAAAATACAAGTCCTCAATTGCCAAGTGATCTGGCCATCTAACAATACTAACACAATATCCTTTCACTGACCAAGGTCCTCCATTCAAAATCTTACAAGCTACAGTATCATTTGCATAAGTGATAGAGAATAGGCTACCCTTTACCCCTACCATTTTTAAATCTCCAATCTCCTTCCATGCATTTAAAAGAATACCAATTACAGTGCCCCGATTTGGAATTTGTTCAACAATAACTGCTGTAGCCAAATTAACAACTTGATCCTCATTTTCAATTGTTCTATCAGGATGGTTTGTTACATGAGCCCCAAAATTTGAAGCCATTTAGAAACAAATAAGCAAAACTCCAACTGACAAAGTACAAAACTATAGCCAACAAATCACTAAGTCAAAGTAAAAAATCAACAAACAGGTACAGAATAGACTAAATCCGATACAAGCAGCTAAACACTGCACATAGATCTTAGCCAAAGAGAGAACTAAAATCACTAAATCCGATACAAGCACCAACAAATTGAGAAGCCAAACAGAGTAGCTCTTAGCCAAAGCAAGAACTAAAATCCTTCGTGTAACGTAACAATGAAGAAATCAAATAAAGCTACATAGATCCAAATCAAATACAAATGCAGTTCTAGTCTATGTGTGTACACTTTTGAGTTGTGTCGGCACATACAAATGCTTGTGAGTAGTTGTGGGAGACATCCATAAAAGTCTGTTAGGTGTGTGTGGAGGAAAAATTATTGTATATGACCGTAATACCACATGACATAATGACGTGATGTTACCAATCTACTCAAATTATAACACGTGAACGATTTTAAGGGTTTTTTTCCTAGATTTTAGGATTTTAGAAATTAATTATTATACACGTGTTACAATTTGAGTGGATTAGTAATACCACATCAGCATGCCACATGGTGTTATTGTTGTTGTGTTTGGCTCATCAAAAATCTGGAAAGTAGTAGTTTGGGTTATTCCTAGTGGGTTACAATTTTTAGGAATGCTGAGAGGACTTGCGCAAGGTCTTCCTAGTTAAGGAAGGAGTTTTGAGTATTTCTAATTGTACAAAGAATTAGAATTAGCTAATTAGGCCAATTACCTAGTTCTATTAGGATTAGGAATCCTAGCTAAAACATAAGTGTTAGCTGCAACCTATGAGTTATAAATAGGTTGCAGCAGCCCTAGGTTTAAGTTAATGTCTTCGACACAAGCACCAGCAAAGAGAGAGCCGAGTGATTGAGAGTTTTTAGGGTATTCTGTAGAGGGGATTTAGATTCTAGGGTTCCAAAACGTCCTTGTAATCTCTGAATTTATTCAATAGTGCAGTGAATTTCTCAGGAGATATCACAATTAGACGTAGTCACAAGTTTATTGTTGTACCAGTATAAATCTCTTGTGTTTGTGTGTGCTGCATGTGATTGTTTATTTTATGTTTTCAATTGTCGAAAGTCATCTCTAGTTCTAGGTCTAATTTACATCAAATAACAAAGATCTCAAGGGCTTAAATTCAACAAGTGGTATCAGAGCCAAGTTGGGAGTGATGACATGAAAGGAGACAAGATGGAGCTAGCAGATAGGAGGCCGGCAATCAAACCCTTCAACGGGAAGGATGATTTCATGTTATGGCAAAGGAGGATGAAGAATGTTCTCATTCAACAGGATCTCGAAGAAGCTCTTCTAGGGGTCAAGCCAGTTGAGATGCATGTTACAGGAAACGTGATGTCTCAAGAAAGCAAAAAGTTCCATTGCGCAAAAAGTTCCAACAAGATTCTCAAGAAAGCAAAATTTCCCATTGAGCTGTATGTTACAAGGAACATGATGTCTCATATTTCAGAAGAGATGACAGCACAAGAAGCATGAGATAAGTTAGAGACGGTTTATAAGGGAAAGACACTCTCCAATAAACTATCTTTGAAGGATGAGCTCTATGGTCTGAGACTAGATGAAGGGGAAGATCTTCATGAGCATATCAGTAAGTTCCAGAGCTGCGTTAACAATTTATCCAAGTTAGATGTGAAGTACGATGAAGATGACAAGACACTTTTGCTCTTGAGATCCTTGCCGTCATCTTTTAAACACTTTAGGACAACTTTAATCTTTGGTGAGGACTCCCTGGTATTTGATGATGTCATTGAATCTTTACAATCATATGAGAAGATGAATAATGTCACAGAGGGTTCACAAGCACAAGGGCTCTACGTTAAAGGCAAGGAGAGGGGGCAGTCCAAAGCAAGATGGGATAATTTTGTTAACAAGGGTAGATCAAAATCCAAAGGGAAGAAGAGTGGTTGCTTCGTGTGTGATGCATCAGACCATTGGAAGAAAAATTGCGCCATATGGAAGGAAAGAAAGGCAAAGGCTATTGCTCAGAGTTCCAATACAGCCAGTGTTGTCACTACAGACAGTAGTGATGGGGAACTACTTGCAATGTCTTTAGGCTCAAATGCTATATCTGATTGGATTTTGGATACCGGGTGTACATTCCATATGTGCTCAGTAAGGGAATGGTTCAACACTTTTGAAAAGAGCTATAGTGGAGAAGTTTTGATGGTAGATAACTCACCATGCCAAATCCTAGGTATTGGATCAATTAAAATTCGAATGCATGATGGGGTTGTAAGAACTTTGACAAAAGTAAGATATATTCCAAAGCTCATGAGAAATTTGATATCTTTAGGCACACTAGATAAGGCCGTCCATAAGTATGTTGTGGAAGGTGGAAGACTCAAAGTTATCAAAGGGTCACTTGTTTTAATGAAAGCTGAGATTCAAAACAACAACCTCTACAGGCTTCTAGGAAGCACAGTAACAAGGGATGCCGCAGTTTCTTCTGAGGCAAG
This sequence comes from Dryas drummondii, assembly GCA_003254865.1. Classification (NCBI taxonomy): domain Eukaryota; kingdom Viridiplantae; phylum Streptophyta; class Magnoliopsida; order Rosales; family Rosaceae; genus Dryas; species Dryas drummondii. The sequence goes on along the minus strand of QANW01010227.1, from coordinate 377,554 downwards.
TTCAGTAGACAAATCAGAGCTCTGACATCACAGGCTAGGGCACATTAGTCTAAGGGGAATGCAAGAACTACACAAAAGAAATCTGCTGGAAGGTGTTAGTAATTGCATACTGAATTTCTGCAAGTACTGTACTTTGGGAAAGCAAACAAAAATTGCATTCAAGATTGGAAATAAGGAGAACACAAGTAAGGGTTTGCTAGACTATATTCACACAGATGTTTGGGGTCCTGCGCTAGTTAAGTCCAAGGGTGGCTCCAGGTATTTTGTCACTTTTCTAGACGATTTTTCAAGAAAAGTTTGGGTATATTTTATGAGGGAGAAATCTCAAGTTTTCACTATCTTCAAAGAATGGAAAATATAAGTGTAAAACCTGACAGATAGAAAAATCAAGGTTTTGAAGAATGACAATGAGAGTGAATATAAAGATCATTAGTTCTTAAATTTTTGCAAGCAAGAAGGAATTTTAAGGCATTTTACTATGAAGAAGACTCCTCAGCAAAATGGAGCTGCAGAAAGAATGAACAGGACTCTCATGGAGAGAGAAAGAAGTATGAGATTTCATGTCGGGCTGCCTGACACATTTTGGGCAGAGGCAGTTAACCATGCATGTTATTTGGTTAACAGATCACCATCAAAGGCAATTGATTTCAAGTGTGCAGAACAGGAAAGCCTGTGGACTACTCAAAAATAAGAATTTTTGGCTGTAGGGTCTTTGCCCACATTCCCAGTGATGAAAGAACCAAGCTCAAGCCAAAGTCACAATAGTGTATTTTCATTGGATTCGAAAAAGGGGTGAAGGGTTACAAGTTATGGGACTTCAAAAATAATAAGAAATTACTCAGTCGAGATGTAGTATTTGATGAAGCAATCATGCCAATGAATAAGGAGATTGGCAAAAATAAGGATGGGAACAAGAGGACTGTTGTTGAAGAAGAAGCAACCTGGTTTCCTCAGACAAAAGAAATCATGCAAGAAGACCCAGCGCAGGTGGAGCCAATTGAGCAAGAGGAGCATGAAACAGAGTTTTTTGAGGAACAAGAAGAGCATCAACTTCAGTCACCAGCTCGGGTTCAGGCGGAGCAAGATTCAAGAGGCCGAGACACTTTAGTGCAGCAAAGTGTTCAAAGCCAAAACTCCCAAATTCAAAGAACACTTGAATACAGGAGGTGCATAGCCCTTGACAAGCTGAAAAGAAACACTAAAAAAATTGTTAGGCTCGGTTTTGATGATGACAAGTCAACTATGCTCTTAACATCAGTCAGGGTGATCCAAGCAATTATGAAGAAGCTATAACTAGTAATGAAAGACAAGAATGGATTGGTGCTATGTCAGAAGAAATGGAATCTTTGTACAAGAATTATGTCTGGGAGTTAGTTTCTAAGCCCAATAATAGGAAATTAATAGGCTGTAAGTGGGTATTTAGGAAAAAAGAAGGTACACATGAACAAGAAGCCATAAGATTCAAAGCAAGGCTTGTGGCTAAAGGGTTTTCGCAAAAAGAGCGTGTAGATTATGATGAAATTTTCTCACTAGTGGTCAAGCACACTTCTTTTAGATTGCTCTTATCAATAGAAGCTCAGCAAGACATGGAGATTGAGCAGATGGATGTAAAGACAACTTTTCTTCATGGGGAACTGGAAGAAGTCATCTATATGGCTCAGCCACAAGGTTTTGCCGAAACTGGAAAAGAACATCTAGTTTGCAAACTTAAAAAGTCTTTATATGGCTTGAAGTAGTCTCCTAGGCAATGGTACAAGAGGTTTGACTCTTACATGCTGAAAATTAATTTTAGAAGGTGTCTATATGACTGTTGCATTTACTACCATGTGTTTGAGGATGGTTTAATCATCCTATTGTTGCTGTACGTAGATGATATGCTGATAGCATGTCAAGATATGTCAAGAATCCAAGAATTGAAGACAAAATTGAGCAGGGAATTGGATATGAAGAATCTAGGGGTTGCACAAAAGATCTTAGGAATGCAAATTAAGAGAGACAGGGACTCAAGTAAGATTTGGCTGTCACAAGGCAAGTATATTCAGAAAATACTTGAGAGGTTCAACATGGAAATTGCGAAACTTGTATCTACACCATTAGTAGCACATTTCCGGTTAAGTGCGTTGCAGCGTCCAACTACAGAAAAAGAGTTGAAAAGGGTGCCTTATGCCAGTGCAATAGGTTGCCTGATTTATGCAATGGTCTGTACAAGACCTGACTTAGCTTAAGCAATCAGTGTGGTTTCAAAATACATAGCGAATCCAGGTAAGTCTCATTGGGTAACAGTTAAGTGGATTTTGCGTTATCTCAAAGGAACCAGGAACGTGGGAGTATTGTTTGAAAAACAAAAGGATGAAGCTTGCGTGTTGGGCTTTGTAGATGCAGACTACGCTGGAGATTTAGACAAAAAGAGGTCCATTACAAGCTATGTCTTCACCTGTGGGGGTGGTCCAATTAGCTAGAGAGCTTTACTTCAGCCTATAGCAGCTTTGTCAACTACTAAAGCTGAATATATAGCATTGGCAGAAGCAGGAAAAGAAGCAGTGTGGTTAAATGGCTTAGTTAGTCAAATGGGAGTTGTACAAGACTCTATGGTCATAAGATGCGACAGTCAAAGTGCCATTCATTGGCAAAGAATCAAGTGTTCCATGAAAGGTCCAAGCACATTGACGTGAGATATCATCGAATAAGAGACTGGGTTGAAACCAAGGAGATAACAGTTGAAAAGGTTCATACAGTAGAGAATGCAGCTAATTGTCTCACTATGCCAATTACTACTGAGAAATTCAAGCATTGCTTGAATTTACTCAATCTTGTTACTTGTTAAAGATTGAGGTGGAGCACCTTCTCACTTGAGGTGTATTAAGGCATAAGGAAGCTTGACAAAGTGAAGTGATTTCGAGTTTTATCAGGGTATTTCGAAATGAAGTTCAAGACATCCTGAGGTGCAGCAGTCTTTAGTGGTTTTTTAATTCTCCATGGTGGAGATTGTTGTGTTTGGCTCATCAAAAATCTGGAAAGTAGCAGTTTGGGTTATTCCTAGTCGGGTACAGTTTTTAGGAATGCTGAGAGGACTTGCGCAAGGTCTTCCTAGTTAAGGAAGGAGTTCTGAATATTTCTAATTGTACAAGGAATTAGAATAAGCTAATTAGGCCAATTACCTAGTTCTATTAGGATTAGGAATCCCAGCTGAAACATAAGTGTTAGCAGCAACCTATGAGTTATAAATAGGTTGCAGCACCCTTAGGTTTAAGTTAATGTCTTCGACACAAGCACCAGCAAAGAGAGAGCCGAGTGATTGAGAGTTTCTAGGGTATTCTGCAGAGGGGATTTAGATTCTAGGGTTCCAAAAAGTCCTTGTAATCTCTGAATTTATTCCATAGTGCAGTGAATCTTTCAGGAGATATCATAACTGGACGTAAGCACAAGTTTATTGATGAACCAGTATAAATCTCTTGTGTTTGTGTGTGCTGCATGTGATTGTTTATTTTCTGTTTTCAATTGTCGAAAGTCATCTCTTGTTCTAGGTCTAATTTACATCAAAAGAACAAAGATCTCAAGGGCTTAAATTCAACAATTGTCACACACAATAATTTCTCGTGTGTGGAGATAGGATGAGAATGTGAATGAGATTTCATTACATGTTTGGTATTTGCATAGATAGTTTTAAGAATGTGTTATTTTTGATGTAAGAATGAGATACCTATTTAGGGATAATTTGAAACACATAAACCTCCTTAGTTTGCTATTCTCATTTGTAAGAATGTATTTATTGTGGGTTTATATGATTAGATTGCTCTTATCATAAGTTGAAAATATTATAATTCTATCGTGAAAGTATGAATAATTTTAGGGTTATTTAAATAAAGATCCTTATAATTTATATTTTATAAGACTTAACCTATTGATTATAGATTAATAGATTAAGCCCATTATTAAATTGCAGATGCCGCATAGGATATTTTTATACCATACATTGTTATATATTTGCAACATTTGCCATTCACACAAAACATTTAATACCCAACAACATTCAATTAAAATTCCTATTTTTTAGCATATTATTTAAATTATCATTTTTTGTCAAATATTTAAATCACCATTAGATATTGTACGTGCATCTAAAATTATAATTTCTATAACAAGTAAATTATCTATGAGCAATTCATGTAATTGAAAAAAAATATTAAAAAAAGCTATGTACAAGCATTTGATGTAAGTAAATTATATATAAGCATTTGATGTAGGTAAATTATATATAAGTATGTGATATTGATAAATTATGTACAAGCATTCGATGTAGATAAATTATGGATAGACATCTAACATAGATAAATTACGTATCAGTATTTCATATAGGTAGGTTATATACAAGGAATAAAATTTCGAGTTTCAAGGAAAATTCGATGGAAAATTCGACGGAAATTTCGATGATTTTTAAATTTCGACAAAAATTCGACGGAAACGACGGAAATTACTATTAAAATACGGAAATTTTGAATGAAACTTTTCCATATGTTTATTTAACATATTATCTACTACATTGATAAAAAACATTGAAAAAACCAAATTATATGGTAGGTTTCATGTGATATGTGATTAATATAATGCGCGCTGTAGGCAAATACTGTTAAAAAAATGCTTCACTAATTAATAATTACTTCAATAACACCTCAATTTTATTTTTACTACAATATTGGCACATGAATTACAAAAGTAATCAATACCACATAGAGTTTCTAGGAGGTTCAAAATTTCTGTTGTCTTCAGTATCATCATGTCTAAAGTAGGTGTAATGCGAAGAATAATTATCCCAAGATACTTCTCCAGCATAATTTTGCATGTAATTGCTAACATGCCAACCATATGGATCAGGAACTTGTTGTGGTTGAATTTTCCCATAAGCATACTCATTTGAAGAGTTTGTCTCTTGTTGTGCCAATGAGTTACTATCAGACTCAACCAAGTAAGCCAGATGTGGTGGGTAGAATATTGGAGGGTTTTGCCCATAATTGTAATTGTCACTTCCTACCCCCATAGAGCCAAAAGTGGTGGATAATGAATCATCTTCTTCATGTGCCAAACTCTCATGACCTCTTCGTCTGCGACTATAGTCTTTTCTTATGACACCAATTCATGGTCCGGCACGCCTACTCCCATGATCCTCATCTTGTGTTGCATGTGTGTAGTTTGCTTCGATAGAAATGGGCTTATATACTCTTAAAAATGTCCAGCGAAATCTTCATTTCCACCACCACCACCACTACCACCACCACCACCACCACCACCACCACCACCACTACCTCCACCACCACCACCACTACCTCTACCTCCACTGTTGGTAGGAGTGCCCGATCTTGTGCTAGAGTTGCCTGATCGAGAAGGATTAGTGGGAATTGGCACAGTACGATGTGTCGACGGTGGTTGCATAAGTTCATTAAAACTTGTAGTAGGGCTCACCTCCTCATTTAGAACTCTGTCCACATTGATACCTTCCTAGCGTGCTTGAGCTGCAATATCAGGATCTGGATTGCGTGCATCATCATCTAAATGTAGAGGCCTAATCCACTGATAAAGTTGGTTTTCCTCCCCATCATCATCCCCTATAGCAGCATCATATATATCCAACAGATCATATTCATCGACGCGATCCTCCTCTGCTTTCTTGTCTCGAAGTGCAAACCTCATATTATAGTAGCAATACACCATCTTTTCTAATCTACTATATGAGAGCCTGTTTCGTTGTTTGGTGTGTATGAGTGCGAAAGTGCTCTAGTTTCTTTCACAAGCTGATGATAACGCCGTTTGTGATAAAACTTTGATGGCTAACTTCCTCACAGTAGGCGCATCACTCCCATACATGATCCACCATTCATCTGAAATGAAAAATTTGTTTGTGTAAGTGTAATTATAAAAATAAATAATTAAGTTAATCTAACTAATACAAGTACGATGTATACTTACTAGGAGACATTCGTGATCTAGCGGCCTTTGCAGCTCGCTCTTCGAACATTTTTCGGGCATATTTAAAATATGTTACCTAGATACAAATACAATACAAATTATACAATATCAATAAAATATATAATTTAAGACAATCAAATTCTATAAAGTATTAATATTTTTCGTAAGGATTCTTATGGGTCTTATGGCAAATTATTTTTACCTCATTTCCAAATTGCCAACTTCTGGTGAATAGGGATCCAATTTGGAGAATACGTTGTGCACAGCCCGAATAAGTTCATCATTATCTCCTACGCCAAGTCTATATTGATAGCGATGATTCAAATAATATACTGCAATCATGCATCAAGTAAATATATAAATACACAATTAGGAATTTAGTTCATTAATTGAAAGCTAAATCAATTAAAAAAAATGCGGAACCAAAATAACAAATAAATTATTGGGTTACCTGCTGCGTGCAAATCGTGTTGTAACGTTTTAAACCATCGATCGTTGATGATTTTTATTACCCACCGTGCACCCTGTTTTTTTTTTAGCTCTTCCTTCACGACACGCATCAACTCATAAATTGATCCCATTGTAGGATACACTTCTATATCGACAATACGTAAAACTACGTAAAAAGGTTCAAATAGACCGCACACCTTATGCACCGGTTGTCAAAAAGAGTGATCAAGAACTATATTTTCAACCGTGGTGCCTGCATCTGAACGACGAAAATTGCTACGACCCCAATCATCACTGGTGAACAATTGCTTCAGCCCCATCATCTTACCAAACAAACTATCCAATGCAATATAGTTTGTAGCAAATCGGGTGGCACTAGGACGAACAATATCTCCTTTCGTGATCTCTCGCATATTTGCCAACAACCAGTTATGTTTGTAAATATAATTCGTGATCATTCTAGTTTTTTTAATCACATTAGCAATCTGCTCTTTCTTCCCCATCTCTTCAAACATTAGATCAATGCAATGTGCTGAACACGACGTCCAGTACACATTGAATTTGTTCATTAACTTCTTACTTACTTTGACAAATGCGGAACCATTGTCGGTCACAACTTTAACAACATTCTCCTCTCCAACCTCCGTGATTATATCCTTCAGTAGCCCATAAATATATTTATGATCCTTTATGCAATCTGAAGAATCAACGGATTTAAGGAATACTGACTTCCCTCTTGAGTAGGCCATGAAGTTGATGATAGATAGTTTGGTTGAACCTGTCCAACCATTGCACATGATTGTGCAACCATAAGTTGCCCAATCGATCTTCAATTTGTTAACATGCTCTTGCATTTCTTGAAACTCCTGGTCCAAAAATCCGGTATCTGATAGGGTGTTGGAGGTTCCACTCCTACTCCTGCCTGTTGACATCCTATCACCAAATTTTTGAAATGATGAGATGCTGCTTTTAAAGGAGGAACATTTTCATATATGAAGAACTTTCTGATCAAGCGTTGCATCCCATCTTTGATTGACCATCCAGAAAAGAGATTTTTAACACTCTTTTGGCGTGCTTGAGCTGCCTTGTACAAACTTGGTGCTACTGGAGGTGTTGGTCATGATTCCTTCATGCTTGATGCTCTTTGCATCTGTGCACCACTACAAGACCCAGAACCTTGTCCCCTATTTGGGACTTTATGTAAGTGTTCCCTCTCCCATTCTGCTGCTCTAGAGGCTCGAAGTGCAGCTCGAAATTCTCTTCGCTCTTGAGGCCCCATATCATCATTATGATATTCATCATCATCATCATCCTCATCATCATCACTCAGCTCAATCTGACCTTGTTCTCGAAGCTCTTATCTGATCTCTTCCATCCTTTGTATTTTTTTTACTCTTTTGGTGTTGTTTGTGTTGCATCCCTGCAATGATGAATTGTTTCACTTCTGGTGGGATATTATTGCATCGTTGCACATTGTGTCCAGGATCCAAACCACTAAGGTGGTATTTCAATTGTGTCACTCCAGCACCATTCATTACAAGGCCACAATATTTGCATATTGAACCTTGTCTGCTACCTGGTAGTGGATCAGCATGATCCCAAGCTGGATCACATGATCTCCCTCCACTGGCCATTGAATTCTAAATTCCTAATAACAAAAAGACATACACAATAACACAAGAACAATAACAATTAACAAGAAAGTTAAATTCCATATTTATATCATATCAGTATATCACCAAGAAATTAATATCATATTAGTTATTAACTTATTACTAATTAGTAATTTCATATCGTATTCATATTACCGATTGGCAATTACATATTACTAATTTGTAATTTCATATCATATCACCAATTTCATTTTCATATTAATTATTAATTTATTACCAACTCCATATTAATTTCACTAATTCTAAATTACCAATTCGGCAATTCCATACATGATACATATTAGATACTATTAAGTATTAACAAATCATACAAATTCCATATTAATTATTAAAAAATCATACCAATTCCAATTTCATATCATATCACTACATTCAACTTCCATATCAATATTTATATATCATACAAATTACTCAAATCATACAAATCAAAATCAACCTAAAATTATACAATCAATTCCAAAATTATACAATTAAAGGTTCAAAATTAACCCAACATCATACAAATTATACAAATCAAAATCAACCCAAAATTATACAATTAATTCTAAATCTATATAAATCAACTCAAGATCAATATAATTTATCTTATATAAATCAAGTAATCAACCCAAGATCAATCGGCCAAACTTTATTGTAAATTGTAATAAACTAATAAGTTAACTTATATTAACACATTAAGTCATTAACACATTAACACAAAAAAAAAAAACTCAACAATCAGCCATAGTTTGAGACTTCGAGGTGAAATCACTATTGTGTTTGGCACTTTGGCTGTATACTCACAGTGAGAGAGAAAGGCCGGAGACTTCGAGGTGGTCGGATGCTTCGAGGTGGCCAGAGTTGCTACGAAGATTGCCGGAGTCCGAGAACAGAAACAGAGATCGGTGCTGCTACAAGCCGAGACGACGGAGGAGAAAGGCGAGAGAGAGAGAAGAGAGAGAGGCAACTAGCAAGCCGAGAGAGGTGGCACTGCAGATCGGGTTTCAGTCTTTCAGATCGAGAGAGGTGTGCGATGCTTCAGGTGAGGCGTGAGTGATTGCGTGAGGGTTAGGCTGTTAGTTGGGTAACTTGGGTGCGTGGGTATTTGAGCGCAATTTCGTGGAAATTTAAAAAAATTTGAGTTTACCCTATCCGAAATTTCGAATATTTCGCTGAAATTTTTCGAAATTTTGTCGAATTCTTATTAAAATTTCGGACCCCCTGAAAATCGAAATTTTCGGCGAAATTTCGCCGAAAACTTCGAAATTTAAACCCTTGGTTATATATAAGCATTTGCTGTAGGTAAATTATATATTAGAGCTTAATATATGATAATTATGTTTCAGAACTTGATATAAATAAATTATGTATTAGCATTGAAAGATCAACATTTCAATTTTTAATGATCCGAACAGTTCAATTTTTAATTCCTCATTGAAAGATCAACATTGCAAAAAATTAGGATTATTGGAGATGTAAAAGTTATGTAACGGTGCTCGAATGTAGGAACGATTAAGAATTTGTTAATACTAATCAATGGAGTAAATGAATTCCGATTTGGGCGATTTTTTGCAGGAATGATATTTGAGTATAAACGAATAAAATGAACGGCTCCGATCGTTGAATTTACATTGTAGTCTTCACAATTGTTGAATCGACAAAGTTTCAACAAAAAAACTATAGAATTATACTCTTCACGTGTATTTGTATGTAGAAGATCATTTTTGTATTGTGTTTTTAACGATCCGAACCGATCATTTCTTAGTGCCCCACTTAAAGATCATCCATGCAAAAAATTATTTCAATTGGAGATGTAGAAGTTAGGTTTGACATTTATGATGTATGAACGATCTTGATTCTTATAATAATAATCGAACTGGTAGATAAACTCTGATTGAGCCGATTTTTTGCAGGGTTGATTTTTGAGTATGAACGTATATGATGAATGGCTCTGATCGTGATGATCACGTTGTGGTCTTCACAATTATTGAAGCTATAAGGTTTTAACGAAAGAGTTAATATAATTTTATTCTTCAAGTGCAAAAATCGCAAAAATCGTTCATTTATATGTACAACCTTATATTTCGATTGTGTTTTTAATGATCCGAACTGTTTATTTATTAGTTTCTCACTCAAAGATTATTCCTCTACAAAATTAGGTCAATTAGAGATCTAGAAGTTTGGTATTGGAGCTCGAACGTATGAACAATCATGGTTCATACAAAAAATCAACTTTGGGCGACGAGGGGGATAAGTAGAGGGTTGAAGGCGTCCTGACTCACACGCACGACAAACGAGAGGATTCGAATCGTTGTTCAGCAAGATCACCTACGATCGAGCAAGGAGGTGCATAGTACTTTCGCTTCCTTTGTCGAGTCGATTATCCGTCAGGACTGCCCCATGCTTTTGCCGAGTTAGGAAAAAGTTGATGACACCATCAAGAGGAGCATTATGGGCTCCATTTCTGTGAGTATGTTTCGATTAATACAAAATGATTAATTTGATCATTTCTAACAATTTGATAATTGCATTTTTTTCAGGTAAACTATGACATTCAAATGGAGGATCCGAATGTAGTTAGGTATATGGAGAAGTTATTGAGAAAAGTTTACACACAATGGAAGCATGAGCTGCACATGGAATATAACATGTTTGGATCAGCAGCTGAGGCATTGGCCAGCCCTCCTCCGGAGATGGCATCTCGGCTTGATCAGTGCCAGTGGTTGTGCACTCATTTTCAGAGTCCAGAATTTTTGGTATGTTATATCATTTTAAGACTTCAAAAATCTTTTTTCTTATATTATTCCTTTATTGTGTATGCACTAATGCATTTACAATTTGCTTAATATTTAACAGAGGAAGTCGAATGCCAATCTTAAGAACCGGAAAGCGCCCGCAATGATTGATCATCATGGTGGTTCCATGCCCTTCTCATACCGGGTGGAGTCGTATTTTCAGGTGCGCCATTATTTAATTTAATATATATTTCTTATTATTGTTTGAGTTTTTGTCAACATTACATTCTTTTTCAGGCTGGTTCGCAATTTCCGGAGCTCAACAACTACGGAGATGTTTATGGTCGACTTGGCAACAACAATGGTAAGGCGAAACACGTTAGTTTTTTATATTTAGTTTAATTTCACAATTTTTAATATTTGTATTTAATTTCCTAATTTCTAATTTGTGTATAACATTTTGAAGGCTGAGATGCTCGCCAAGAAGGTGAGTTATTTGGAGGAGGTGGCCAGCCAGTACCCTCTGGACACTCCGTTAGAATTGATCCCAGTCCCCGATCGCGATGTCGGTCTTCATATTATGACGGAGACACTGGGTGTTAGGCGTGGTAGGGAGATACGCGAAATAGAAGCGGGTTGGGTTCGTGAGCTCAGCGCCGGGTCTTCGTCTCAGCCATCTGCAGAATTAGTCAACCTGTCCACTGAAGTATAGCAGTTGAAGGGTCAGCTAGAAGAATCGAGAGGGCAATTNGCAGAATTAGTCAACCTGTCCACTGAAGTATAGCAGTTGAAGGGTCAGCTAGAAGAATCGAGAGCGGCATATGCGGAGCAGACGAGTAAGGTGCAGCAGATGTTTGGCCAGTTGGCTAGGATTGTACCTAGGTTTGTGCTGCCGCCAAACATTGACCAGTGCATGCCAGACTCCTCCATCGGTGCCGATGATGCTACTAACCTAGGGGGCTATTAGTGATTCTATATACTAATTATATTTGCATACAATATTAAATTGTTCCTTTTTTGTATGGATATTTGGATATATAAATTTATTAATTTTGTTTATATAGTTTTTGAATAAAGATTTTTATTTTAAATGTTAAATTCAAATATATAATTTAAATTTTTTTTTTTAAATATGTTTTAGCGACGAAATTGTTCGTTGCCTAAACATGATTTAGGCGACGAACCTAATCATTCCTCGCCCAAATCGTGTTTAGGCGACGAAATTGTTCGTCGCCCAAAGTAAGTTTGGGCGAGGAATAAGGAAATTTGTCGCCCAAAGTAAGTTTAGGCGACGAAATTGTTCGTCGCCCAAAGAACCTTCAGGTGAGGAAAGTAGCTATTCCTCTCCCAAATCGTGTTTAGGCGACGGAAAATTTCGTCGCCCAAAACATGTTTGGGCGACGAATTTCCTTATTTCTCGCCCAAAACATGCTTTGGGCGACGAACAATAGGTTTTGGGCGAGGAATCATATGTTTTAGGACATGAAAAAATTCTGTTGCCCCCGGTGTATTTGGGCGACGAAATTTACTGGTTCGTCACCCAAACTCTTGGGTGTCATGGATTGGGCGGCGAAGTTCTCGACGAACTCAGTTCATCGCCCAAACCTTTGGGCGACGAATGTATTTCCTCTCCCAAACCTTTTTTTCTTGTAGTGGGTCAAACCTCAATACAAATATTTATTTATTATTATTTTTTTCTTTTGTAGTGGGTTATTTGCAATAGTTTTGAAACCTCAGAATGTGTATGTATAATTTTTGAAACCCTATGAGGTATATGTAAAAAGACGATACACCTAAAAGGGTTTAAATGTAATTAACTAATATATATATATATAAATGCTTTAAATATAATTGATTAGCAAATTAATGCGAATCTAACTAGCTTATAGAAATTCCTAACTTCAATTTATCTTAATTATAAGTGCAAAAAAAAAAAAAGAAGGTTATTTATAATAGTCTCTAACTTCATTTGCGACAGTAAAACAATTATATTTTTCAGGTTTACTATTAAACTTAATTCTAACTCATTATTTATCCAGTCAGTCGAATTTGCTTTAAGGATTTGACAGTTCTAAGTCTCTAATGCATGTAGAATATGTACCATTTTGTTTTTTTGGCAATCAATACGTACTAATTGATCCCTGATTTACGTGGATATCGTATGGCTCCACACGAATCCTATGTAACAATGGATAACTATACATGTGACATGACGACTCATTTCATAACATTAGCATGCAAAGAAGCAAGCTAGAGCTAAGAGAGAATTGAATTGAGATGGATAAAAGGCAAAAGGAGCTTGAAAAAAGACAACCCGGCCCAAAGTTAAAAGAAAGGCATACAAAATTAAGCAACCTTTCATGGCTTTTGCGAACATTACATAATTAGTACGTACATTTCATGTTTAGCCGTTTCCTCAAAATGGGTATAATCAATCGCTTCAATATCCTTTCCCAATTCCCACCACCTTTCCTTTTCTATACATTTGCCTAGCTACCTATAATAATATATATGCACATTTAATTTCCCTAGTAGTTTAGAAGGCATACATATATATAGTTGTTCTGAGGAGGAATTAATAATAATTAATATGGGTGGTAATAAGATGAGGATGCTAGAGATGGGCAGTGGTGCTAGTACTGCTGCTGTGGTGGTCATTATGATTTTGGTGCACTACTGCTCAAAATCAAATGGGGCAACAACAGCAACAACAACAACAACTGATGATGATCATCAAACTGTGGCTGTGGGGTCAGAGGCAGCGCAGGTTCCAGCACTGTTTTTGTTTGGGGATTCATTGATTGATGTTGGCAACAACAACTACCTTCGGTCCTTGGCAAAATCCAATTATGACCCTTATGGCTGCGATTTCAGGGGAGGCCCTACTGGCAGATTCACTAATGGAAGAACTTTCGTTGATATGCTTGGTAACTAGGCTAGCTACCTAGCTATCTACTTACTTATAATTAATTTCTATTACTAATCTATAATTTATATATCTATTATTAATTAAATTTGGTGCATATATGTTGTGGGATTTTCATATGTGCAGGAAATTTGCTGGGCCTTCCTTATGTTCCAGCCTTTGCAGATCCCAATACTAAGGGAACGAGAATGCTTGGGGGCATCAATTATGCTTCAGCAGCTGCTGGCATACTTGATGAGACAGGCCAACACTATGTCTGTAGTCTGTTGAACTAATTAATAATATTTAATATATGTATATATATATATGTTATGTTACTTAGTTGCATGTCTATCTAATAAATAAAAATTAAATTGCTTTGATCCATTGAATTCAGGGAGAGCGTTATAGCCTGAGCCAGCAAGTGGTGAATTTTGAGAGCAGCTTGAATCAGTACAGAACAATGATGAGTGCAACCAACTTGACCCAGTACCTGGCTAAGTCCATAGCAATTTTGGTGTTTGGGAGCAATGACTACATCAACAACTATCTCATGCCTTCCATCTATCCTTCCAGCTACATTTACACCCCTCCCAACTTTGCCAACCTTCTCCTCAACACCTATACTCGCCAAATTCTGGTCCCGTCTAAATTCACAGTCTAACAATATAATTAAGATTACCCATATCTAATTTATGTAATATCGATCAGCTCATGTACGTGCCTGTTTGATGATATATATACCTACATATTTTATTTTTATTGCAGGCTTTGCACAGTGTAGGATTAAGGAAGTTTGTGCTAGCAGGAGTTGGACCATTGGGTTGTATCCCTAACCAGAGAGCCTCAGGTCAGGCTCCGCCCGGAAGGTGTGTAGACCATGTGAATCAGATCCTGGGTACGTTCAATGAAGGCCTTAAATCACTTGTTGACCAACTTAACAGAAACCATCCTGGTGCCATCTTTTCATACGGCAACACTTATGCTGTTTTTGGTGACATTCTAAATAACCCTGCCCCCTATGGTAAGACCCCTTTGGATCTAGATCCTTTGTTTTTTCTCTACTTGTTTCTGCTTGATTTTTAATCTTAGCCATAACGGCCCCTAAGGACAAAAAAATTTCATTATATGGGAGCCTTCAGTTTGTTGAACCAAACCCAACACAACTCAAGGGATCTATATCACCATATATATAGGTCTATATGGTTCCTGCTTTTACTAACAGAGTGTACTTTGAATCATGCATGGCAGGGTTCAGTGTGATTGATAGGGGCTGCTGTGGAATTGGGAGGGACAGAGGGCTGATAACATGTCTTCCCTTTTCTGTTCCATGCCCAAATAGAAATCAGTACATGTTTTGGGATGCCTTCCACCCAACAGAAGCTGCAAATGCCATCCTTGCTTGGCGGGCTTTTAATGGTCCACCCTCTGATTGTTACCCAATCAACGTACAACAAATGGCTCTCATCTAATTGGCAATTAATATTTGATGTTTTCAAGCCAGGATATATGCCACTTGAGCATCCTATTTGCTTTAGTTGTTGCTATTATGGTGTCTTTGTGCGATTCTATGTTATATCATACTAGCCTCTCTCCGCACTCGCGGGAAGTTATTTGATACTAGCTTCTCCGTATTTGCGCATATACTAATATTTTGTCAAATATAATCCGTTTAATAGGCTTTTTTTTTAATTGTGTATATGTTTTTTTTTTTTATTTAATCAATGAGTTGAAAATTTAAAATCATATAAAGACTTAACTAAATAATTTTAACACACAAAAAATGAGAAATAAAATATATGCTAAAGAAGATGCATTGCACCAACTAAGATTAAGTGATTTCATATTGGATGGTTACAATAATTTAATGATATTTCGATGCTGCTATGCATAACACGAAAAATTGGAATAAATGGGCTAGACCAAGAAAAAGATGGATAAATACATATATACAGAAAAAAAATGTCTAAATTAGAGTACATCATAAATATAAATTTTGTACAAACATCAACATATATACAGAAAACAAATGTTCGATGTAAATGTAGAGTACATCATAAATGTAAATTTTATACAAACATCAACATATATACAGATGCAGTCATCACATCTCATTCACATCCACCAAAAGTCGATCATGAAGGCCATGCACGGCTATTGTTTCTCTTTCACATTTTAGTTGTCAATCTATGAACAAATAGCATAAGATAAAAACTAAAGATGTTAATAAATTTGTATTGAACATTTTATGGGATGAAAGAACTTATCGGCATTTAAGTTGGAAAATAAAGAAAATAATCGGCATGAGAAATGTATTTGCCAATTTTGGTATGATAATTTTAGAAAGTATTGTCATTGAATTTGTAGTTACCTATTAATAAGCCACATCATTAGTTGGAATGAAGTAATACTTCTTTGTATACTACATTTCTGGTAAATGTGCCATCTTGACACTATTGTGCCATTTTTAACCAAAATTTTGGTAGTTCCCTGTGACACTCCCCTTGATAAAGCCACATATAACTGTCCATGGTTGAAAACATGATTTGGAAGGTAAATACCTACGTGTGGTATTGTTTGACCTTGAGATTTGTTTATCGTTAGACAAAAACTTAATTTAACTGGAAATTGCTTACTTGTCAAAACAAATGGAAGTCCATAAGTTTACGGTGTCTTTATAGGAATCCTTGGTAGAACAACTTTGGTTCCTACAGATTGTCCAGTTAGAATTTATGCATTAATGAGATTGTGGTAAAAACCACGAAATAATAACCTTGTGTCGTTACACAACCCCAATTTTGGGTCAATATTCCTCAATAACATAATTGGAGCCCCACTCTTTATAGTCAACTTATGTGGCGGCAAACCAGAATTTGTGATTGTGTAAATTCCGGCCGATACAAATTCCTCGTGTCATCGATCATCCTCAACTGAGTCAAAAGAATACATGGTTTGTTCTTCTCTTGGAAACATACCAATTATTTTTTCACTGACCATGTCAACATTGTCGTTTGTAGGAGTTACCAATGCCTATTCTACCATGTACTTTGCATCATCTATATGATCGTCCAAATTTGGGAAAACTTCACCAACTAATTATTTGATTGATGGAATGTTCATTCTCCTATGATACCACCATACATTTAGGTACGTAATTTTATCATATCATCCAAAATGGCATGTTCTTCACCATCCCATCACCTACACGAAGTAAAAATTTCGAAAATTGTTGATCGTTTTTGGATCTCATATTTTGTCTGAGTTTCATAATTTTTATTTGGGTCCAAATTCTTGCTTTCACGGCAATAGGCTGGATTAGTTCAGACTTGGTTCCTCGTGAGAATAATATGAAATCTAATGAGAGAGATTCTTATTTTGCATGCCAAAGTATTGAAGTAAAATAATATGTATTTCTTAAGGCTAAGCATTGAATTCAAGAAAATCAATCTTATCATAGTAAAACAATCAACACAAAAATAAAACCTAAGTTTTTAATAACTCTTTTTTTGTTTGTTTTTTTTTTCTTTTACACTAAAAAGCCAAGAGAACAATTAAAATTTGAAGTAAATTTTTAAAAAACACTACCCCCAAACTTAAATCAAACATTGTCCTCAATGTTGCAAAATAAAGAACATGATAATGACATGCAATAATTATGGTGAAAGAGAAGGATAGAAAACTACCTCCAAGATGATTCCCTCATTTTTTAGAAGTTACCAATAATGAAGCACAACAAATGTGATATGATAATTCCAAAGAGAATGAAGAGAATGCTTGACAAAATAAAAATTCTAAGAAATTAAAGACACAACTAAAAAAAAAAGAAAAAAAAAGAAAGAAACAAAAACTGACATTAAAAATAAAGACACAAACTCAACCCGGATCATGTACAAAGTCTAAGAAACATTCATGAATTTCATTTTTGCTCAAGGAAACCTCACACAAATGTTCCTTGTTTATATATCATTTGACTACCAATTGAGTCTATCGTAAAACTATCCTCTTTGTCGAGTAGTTTCTCTTTGATGTTAAAAACATTGTGGCTTGGAATTATAATTTCCAAAGAGACAATCAAACCATTACCACCATTGATTAAGTCATGTGAGCTTTTGAAACTTTCTGCTAAGTGACTCTTATGCTCACCTACCAAAGAAACAATGCAATTGATATTTTTCAATGAACACTCCATTGCCTCTTTGTGCTCTTTGGGCTCACTCACAAACTTAGCATCAAAGGTATTAGACATTGGTTCAAGGGCTAGCTTGAGTGGCTCTATGATGGAAGGAAGTGGGGGATAAATAGGAAGATGTCCTACTCTAAGTCTCCAAGAGGTGTTTAATCACTATTCCTGCAAAAGTAAATAAATAAGAACACGTGTACAAAATAAATGTATTGTATTAATAATTCAGGGTTACAATCTCTGTTTTGGGTTCTCTACAAGAAGAGATTCCCTTGATTCGATTTCCAAAGTTTTGATCTTGATTCAAGGGTGATGATCACTTGATCTTGAACAATAATGGAATGGTGAGAAGGTCGGCACTTGAGTGGATCTTTTGACTTTATCACGAATTTGGTGAAGTGTGTAAGGAATTTCTCTGTCTTTGGGGTGTTTGCTTTAGCCCAAAAATCCCCCTTCTCAATTGGAGCCAAGTATTTATAGGCACTTCTAGGCTTCTGATTTCAAATCCCTAATTCCCAAAATTAGGGTCTTGATTCGAGAGAATTTCAACTAAATTGATTCCAATTCGAAATTGATTGGGTTTTAATTCCCATAATTTGGGAATTTACTAATCAGTTTGATTTGATTGCTCTAATTGAATGTCTGATTTTAATCACCCACCAACAACTTAATTTNTTTGGGAATTTACTAATCAGTTTGATTTGATTGCTCTAATTGAATGTCTGATTTTAATCACCCACCAATCAACTTAATTTGATTAGCTTATTTTAAATTAGAGTCAATTAATTTAAATTAATTGAGCTAATTTAATGCTTGATTTAAATTAGAGCCAATTAATGGGCAATTTTCCATTTTTTCCATCAACCTGATTTAATTGGAAGTCCCTTTTTGATGTTGCCATGTGTCCTCCCTTGGAACCGTCTGATTTGGATGAGTCATGTGCCACATGTCATAATTTTATAAATCACATAGCACAAGTCATTTTGGCTTTGACCGATCAAACTTTGACTTATTCACCACGAAACAGTTGTCTAGTGATTTTTTATATCACCAAAATTTATGTGTCTACAAATGCCCCCACTTCAAGGTGCGTCGTAGATTCGTGCTTGTCGCTTGTAAGAGACGTGATTTGAAGTCACTTTTGATGGCAAATTTCTTTTAATTGCCAGAAGCAAAAGCATTGAACTTGAATTGACACACTTTTTTTTTTTTTGACAAGTGTTGTAACACGAATTCTCCAAGTAGCTTCACTCAGAAAACAATGGGTCTTGTAAGCACAAGAAAAACCTTTGGAGGTATGATGACACTGGTGTGGTGTTGGCCAAAGGCTCTCTGACGGTTAAGTCAGTAAGCAAGATCAATATTAACTCAAAGCAGTGGGCTTAGAGCTCTAGAATTATGTACCTTTGAATGATCTTATAAGTGTCTAATTATAGGGGATGATTTAATCCCTACGGCCTTAGGATAGTAAGTTGATTTCACTTGTAATCATCGAGAAGTATAATCCATATTGGATTGAACTCTTATAGTTGAATCCTTGTTTGGAGAGGATTCAAGTCTTTTAATTCATTTGAGAGTTGGTTTCCTAGTAGAACATAGACTTCTTAGGTCCCTTTAATCGTAGCTTGTATGGTTATACATCCGTGAGCTTACAATTGGAAGCATCCGCGAGTTTCGGTAGGAACATGGACCCATCCGCGAGCTCGAATGGATGTATGGGCTCGGGTGATTCCAATGATTCAGATGTATTTATACATTTGGAAGCATCCGGCCCCCCCAAATGTATATGGCGATTGTTCCCCTTACTTTGTGCTCAATGGGTCCTCCAATTTTATGGTGTTTATACCCTCGGCGTTGTTGGTGATGGCGCCTTGTCCATAGGACCCCCTTTAGACTTTCACGAGCATAGGCCCCATTCTTTGAACCAAGGCACCTCCTTTGTTATAGGCGATAGAACCTTATCTATTGGTCCCATCATATTTATAAGAGTATAGGTCCCCTTGGATTAATAAGAGTATGGGTCCCATCATCTACGTCAAAGCATTCCACTTTCATGTTATATCTAGGGGCCCTATGCCTTTTCTCTTATTTTCTCCGGACCCATTCCAAATGTGTGATATAGGTCCCATGTAGAATTTATCCATGGTCCCATAATTGCCCCCAAAAATACATCCCTTGAATACTCATTGGAAGGGATGTGTTTTTATTTACTAAAAATATCATGCCGCCCCTCCGGAATTGTGCAACATGGGTCCAAAATTTTTACTCCTTCCTTGTTTTTTTTTTTTTTTAAACTTTGGGCCTTTATCTTCATATCCTAACTTTTAAATTTTAAAACCCACCTTATCACTTATTTGAATTTCAAACTCCAAAACCTCCTTATTTCCTTATCTCCCACATCCTATAAAATTTCCTAAAACCTTGAACCATCCCCCATCTTTCTATCCTTCAACTTTCTTCTTTCCCTTAAAAACTTCAAAGACCTAAATACTCAAAGGTCCAGCCACCCTTGCAGTACCCCACACCGTCGCCACCGTTGCTCAGCCCACACATCGTCGTTGCCAACGCCGACCGCCGCCGATCCCGCCGCTAGTCCCAGCGGCTGCTCTTCTTCTTTCTCTTAAGAAATCCACATAATTTTCTTATTCAATGGTGAATCCAAAGAGTACTTCTGGGCTAAAAGATGCAAGAGTTCTTGAGAAATATTTGGACAAGTATTATCCAAATTGCACCCAAGACATCTCCATTGAAGTTGATCCTACTAGAAAAGCCAAAATTGATTGTGAGATGGTGAATGGTGCGAGACCCATCAAGTTTTATCCTTGGCTATTTCGAATTAGAGCTAGATTCCCATTTTCCAGATTCCAATGAAGGTTTTTCATGTTATACGGGTTAGCCCCTTGTCAATATACTCCGAATTCCTATAAGTTTTTGGGTTTTGAAAAATTGACTAGATTTTATAAGGATGAATTGGGTTTGACTGAATTTCAGAGTTTGTTTCAGGTGTAGCCCCATGAAAATGGTCTGGTGTATGTTGCATTTCGGGGGCGCGAAAACAAGTGGCCCAATCTTTTTAATCTAGACCGTAAAGAGGGGAGTCACATCGATGATGTGGTGATTGTTTCCGAAAATTGGGGAGACGTGGTTGATGGGTACGACACTCCGGTCCCATCTATTTTCAATTCAGAGGGTGTAATGGACCTCGATGGATTGAACTTTTTGAAATGCTACCGGGCGGACCTAGCTTGTTGATTTATTGTATCATGTGGTGAGTCAAGAACATCGTGACATTAGATGGATCTTCCATCCGGACTGTGATGCCCCCGATGGGTTAGACTCTGTCACCCCTTTATCAAGACTTGAGATTCTGGCAGAGATGCTTGTTCCCTAATTTTGATTCAATGGGATCCTTGCCTAAACCAAGGGAAGCAGGAAAGAAAATGAAAAGAGGAAAAAAGAGTAGTCCGACTTCCAACAATTTAGAGGGATCATGTGATAACATCAAAATTGGGGAGTTAGAATTAATGATACTACCCCTCCATGTGAATCGTAAGAAAAGGGGCCCTTTAAAAAGCCAAAACAAGGGGCTGATGAAGCAAAAAGAAAGGAAGTACATGAGATATACATCTTTTTTAATGCAAATAAGGGTCATCTCGTTGGAGAGAATAGTCCTTTAGCGGACAAATTTGAAGGTGAAGACACCCCCACACTTATGCTTGAAGATGATCTTCCAAAGTTTGGGTTAGACGGTCCATATGAGAATGTTACTGCAGGCCCGTCGCCTTTGAAAGATGGTGGAGGGTTCGTGGGTGATGCCTCCCCCATTCTTCAAAGGTTTGGTGCCCCCACTTTATAGCTAAGGATGGGGCCTTGAAATGTGATTCCTCCGGCTTATCGGATAATTCGGTGACTATGGCCTTAATGAAAGAGTCTGTTCTCCCCCTTGATATCTCCGAGTTGCGGAGGTATAATGCAGCTGAAACCATTTCTTTGTTTTGGGCTCCTTAGATTTGTTGTTAATTTATTTGGAATGATGCTTTTGTTGTTTTATTTTGTGTAGATGGGAGATGGGAGCCATGATGGATAGGTACATCGAAGCCATGGAAGATGCCAAAGAAAACGACCGAGCCGAACGCTTAGAGATTGATTCATGCCAAAATTCCGCCATGGAGTACCGAATTGCTCATATTAACATTGAAGGAGAGCTTGTAACAGTCCGATCAGAACTTGACAATCGGTCCGTCAAAGTCCTAGAGCTTAATGATACCATTTGATCCTTGAAAGAAGAGTTAGCCAAAGCTCAAGGGTCCTTGCATGCGAAGGAGGATAAGATGTCTCAAAAAATTCAAGAATGCTCGGCGCATGAAAGGGCCGCCATTAAGGATGCCGTTGAAAGTGCCAAAACTTCCATGCAAGCTTTATCAAAAGCAACTTGATGATGCCTTGGTGGATGAGTTTAATATGGGTTACTATTACCGAATGGTTGGTAAGCCCCACAAACATGGTTGGGATAAAGATAAAATTCAAGAATGGGCAGCCGAAGTGAATACCTTCGAGGACCCGGAGGGTTCTGAGTTGAACTCGAATGCCACCACCTATACTTCTGAGGAGAAATCCTCCGATGATGATAGGACCCCATCCAAGCCAAGGGATACCGCCAGCACCTCCGATGGCCTGGACCCAAAGTCCTTATAGCTCCTTAATCTTCTATATGCTAGACTTTTATTTTGTTAATGCCCGATAGGGCTGTATTATTTGTTTGTATTTGGGAATTATTGTTGGACCCTTTATTTCAAAGTACCAATGCACTTACAATTCTAAGTTATTTGCTTTTGGATGCTTCATATTTTAACATGCTTAATTTATGTGATGTAAACATGGCATGGTGACTATCCCAACCTTATGGGTCCACCCATTTATTTGCAAGTGCGTTACATACATTTTGTGTTGCAACATGGAGGATAACCGTCGAATTAATAGAGTCCCCGAAGTCAAACCATACCAAAGAAAACTCTTGGAGCAATCCCAAGGTCACTTTAAGCAAAAAATCTTACTTGCACGGAGGATCAAACCTCAAAACTTAATCGGCTCGTCAGCTCGATCTAGTTTATTAACTTGCAAGAATTAACCTCATAAATTAAATTTGCTAATATTAATTGTCGTTTATAATTTGCTAAAGAGATGCATCTGGGGCTTTCTTGTAGGCACAAATAGGACCCAAAAATATTTTCAAAGTTCCTTCCCCTATGCCCCCATTTATTTTACGAGGTACATAACTCGAAAAAATAAATTTTGACAATGTTTTGTTTTTGAACTAGAGACTTTCCATCATAGGGCCTTGCCCTTAATGACTTTGGGCCGATAGTAAAAAATGTTGCCCCCGAGTGGGGTTCTAAAAGAATGCAGATGTTCCAAGTAAACTCATTATCTTTAGAGCACTCATTTAGTCGATGGTGCCTGGGTCAGTGAGGCCTGTGACCCGTGGTATGTCAAACTTTTTCATTGTAGTATGGACTTAGGTGCCATGGTACCATGAAATTTGTAGAATTCATCTAAATCTCCATTGCCCCTGGCAAGTTAGCAATAGAATTACTTAGACAAATGACACAATTAAAAATTTGTTATAAGCTAAAACCAAATGCAATATAGTTTGAATGAACTATGATACATTAATTTAAATGGCTGAAGCCTATGTTACAATTTTGAAGTATGGGTTGAGACCCATGTTACATTCATGTAGGGTGATCTCCCCTTATACCTATAGGTTTCCTATAGGGGTCACATTACAAATTGAAGGTACTAGCCTAGAGTATTTATCCTAGACCCTACTTCATCACTTTTGGTGAGGACCGTTCGTTTCTATGATTCGTTAGGATCGTACATCTTGAGGATAGGTCCAGCCGTTGAGGTTGATTGCGGTTCCATTCGTGGAGTGTAGTATGAATACATCCCCTCTTTTATTCGAGTGAACACCCATTCTTTTGCATTATTTGGGGATTGTTGTAACACGAAATCTCCAAGTAGCTTGAGTCCAGAAATCTTTGGTCCTAAAAACATAGAAAACCTTCGAAGGTAAAGGGGGCACCGGTGTGGTGCCGGCCAAAGGCTCTCCGACGGTCAAGTTAGGAAACAAGATCAATTATTAACTCAGAGCATTGGCTTAGAGCTTTGGAATTACTTACCTTTGTGTGATCTTATGAGAGTCTATTTATAGGGGATGATTTAATCCCTGTGGCCTTAGGATTGTAAGTTGGTTAGACTTGTAATCACCGGGAAGTATAATCCATATTGGATTGAACTTCTATACTTGAATCCTTGTTTGGAGAGGATTCAAGCCATTTAATTCGTATAAGAGTTGGTTTCCTAGTAGAACATGGAGTTCTTAGGTCCCATTAGTCACGGGTGGTATGGAAATACCTTCATGAGTTGGCACTTGGATGCTTCCGTGAGTTTTTGGTGCATATCCGGATGTATCCGCGAGCTCGGATAGGTCCGGCCCCTAGGCACGGATGGATCCATGGGTTCGGATGTATTCCCGTGTTTGGGTGCATCCGACCCCCTAAGTGAGTGTGAGGGTAGTTACCCTTTGCTCTATATTTAATGGATCCTTCAACTCGTGGTGATCTATACCTCCGGTTCCTTTGCATGCATGTTATTGGAGAACGTTCATAACTTGTAGGTCTCTCAAAACATGGGTCGTATTCTTCTAACATCATGGGTCATATATTTCATGCATTTTCCAATGGACCCATAAGAATGAATAGGTCCCTTCATTTCTTTATGAGAATAGATAGGTCCCATGCTAGAATAAACCATGGTCCTATGCTAGAATATTTCATGGTCCCACAATTGCCCCCAAAATATATCCCTTTGAAATCTTTTAAAAGGGATGTATTTTTTAATAGGTCTCCTTCTAGTCTTCCATCTTGCTACCGGTTCGCGTGCGCACTATAAGTCTATTCAAGAGGAGAGCATGGCTTTGATAAAAGCTCTACTCGGCGGCCCGAGGATTTTTAAAGACTTTGACTTTAGTGCAACCAATGATGACTTCGAGGAGAAGCCTTTTGTTGAAGATGAGTCCTCTTACAGTGAAAACCACTTGATGTCGATGTTACCACCCTAGAGGATGCCACCGAGAATAGCGAAGGGTCCGAGCCAAAAGATTCCATGTCTTCTTGATTTGCTTTATGTCTTATTTGCACTATTTGCTTTGTTAATGGCCGTTGGGGCCATATTGTGGTGTTTTGGAACCTTTTATTAGGACCACTCCTTATCTTTTATGCTTCGAGATACTATTGTATTTCATGAAGTATCTTCCAAGCTCTATTTTCTTGAATGTTTGTAGTCTATTGTTTTGTACGCTTGAATTGCGTGGAGTGAACACATTGAGACCGCACCGGGGAGTATTGACCTCAAGGGTTTGCCTACTTTTTTATGGGAGGTATAGGACTAATGGGTCCGCTCATTTTCATTGTATACAACGGGGGGTCCGCTCATTTGTTCACTGGCCAGATGTATTGGACCCATATCTCCACTCTTTTTCTTGTGAAAAACCACGGACCTATTGGTCCGCCATTTGTGGTGAAGAACCATAGACATATATATATAATTGTCCACTATTTTTGTGAAAAACTAGGGACCTATTGGTCGACCATGTCGGCATATATATGTTGAGGAAATTTTCGGGGGCTTTTCAAAAGTTTCTCCATGCATTGAACTTGCTTATATGAGGGATTGCCCCGATCCCTTAAAAATGCGCATTGGATCCTTTAAACCATTTCAAATGTTCCCTCCTTGTTGCCCCCATTCATTGTCCGGACTCTTGGTTTCAATAAATAAATTTCATTTGACTTTTCTTTGTTGAACTAAAGGTTTTTCATCATAGGACCTTGTCTTAATGACTTCGGACCGATAGTGATAACCTTTGCCCCCGAATGGGGTACTTGAATGGGTGTAAATATTCCAAGAAGGCGTTTTGCCTTTAGAACACCCTTTTGGTCGGCGGTCCCTGGGTCAATGAGGCCTATGACTCGCGGAACAAGGACCTCTTAGATGTAGTATGGACTTAGATGCCATGGTACCATGAGTTTGTGTATTTGGCTAGCCTCTACTTGCCCTATATGGGTCTTAATTTGGGAAATACCACAGCGGGTTCTCAATTGAATGTATCCGTGAGATTAGATAGAAACCCAGATACATCCGCGAGCTCAGATCGGATAGATCCATAGGCTCGGATGTATCCATGTTCTTGGAAGCATCCGACCTTCTAAGTGATCATGAGTGTGGGGGTTGTTTCCCTTACTCTGTGTTCAATGGGTCCTCCAATTTATGGTGTTTCATACCCCTAATGTTATAGGTGATATAATCTTGTCTATAGATCCCATTAGATTTATAAGAGCATAGGTCCTATCACTTATTTAAGGCACCCCGCCTTCATGTAATGTCTAGGGGCCTTATGCCTTCTTCTTATTTTCTCCGGACCCATTCCAAATGAGTGACATAGGTCCCATGTAAACTTTATACATGGTCCCATAATTGCCCCCAAAAATACATTCCTTGAACTTTTTATAAGAGATATGTTTTTAACAACTCAATCTTCCATGTCAACCCCCAAAAAGACACATTATATAGGTCCGGAATTATTTCTCCCACCTCATGTGTCCGAAAATTTCCATGGCTCCGAAATTTTTTGCTTTGCTCGATCATTTCCTCCTTTTCTTCTTCCTCTTCCTTGGACTTTGATCTCCAACTTTCCAACAACCATCTTATTTTTAATCTCTCATCCAAAACTTTCGATGATTTGGAGGTCAATAGCAATGGGTCTCCCTCCAAGGTGGTGGCTACCTTCATGGTTGTTGATAGCGTCGCTCCGATGAAAACCGGTGGTACCACCGAGATGGTTCGGACCCGAAGATCTTCATGGTTTCTTGATTTCTTGTCTTGTTTGCACATTTTGTTTTTGTGCATGTTTAAAATTTTATTTTATTTTGCTTGAATTGTATGGAGTAAATACATTGAGATGATAACACCGAGAAGCATAGGACCTCAAGGATCCGTTTATTTGTTCATGGGAGGAGGTTCCGGACCTATAGGTCCGCTCCCTTGTTTATGAAAGGTACCGAACTTAAGGTTCCGCTCCCTTATTTTTGTGAGGTATCAAACCTATGGGTTTGCTCCTTTACTTTCAGGAGGTATCGGACCTATGGGTCCGTTCCTTTGTTCATGGGAGGTAACGGACCTATGGGTTCGCTCCCTTGTTTATAGGAGGTACCAAACTTAAGGTTCCGTTCCCTTGTTTATGGGTGGTACCAAACCTATGAGTTTGCTCCTTTATTTTTGGGAGGTATCGGACCTATGGGTTCGCTCCTTTGTTCATGGGAGGTAACGGACCTATGGGTCCACTCCTTTGTTTATGGGAAGTACCAAACCTATGAGTTTGCTCCTTTATTTTTGGGAGGTATCGCCGCTCCTTTGTTCATGGGAGGTAACGGACCTATGGGTCCGCTCCTTTGTTTATGGGAGGTAACAGGCCTATGCGTCTGCTCCCTTATTTTTTGATGGCTTGAACCTTGTTCTTGGATGTTATAACATTTTTTTTTTGTGAGGAACCATGGACCTATTGGTCCACCATTTTTTGTGAGAAACCAAGGACCCATTTGTCCACCATTCTTGGTGAGAAACCACGTATGGACCTATGTCCAATAATTTGTTGTGAGAACTTTTTTTTTTTTTTATTGTGCTGCGGGGGGGTTGGTGCCAAAGGAATGAGACCTTTAAAATATTTCCAAGGTCCCCTCCTTGTTGCCCCCACTTATTTTACGAACAACATAGCTCGAAAAATAAATGTTGGGTAGAGTTTTTTTTTTATTGAACTAGAGATCTTCTATCATAGGACCTTTTCCTAATGAATTCGGACCGATAGTCATAACTTTTGCCCCCGAGTGAGGTACTTGAATGGGTGTAAATATTCCAAGAAGGCGTTTTGCTTTTAGAACACCCTTTTGGTCGCGGTCCCTTGGTCAGTGAGNCAGTGAGGCCTATGACCCGCGGAACAAGGACCTCTTAGATGTAGTATGGACTTAGATGCCATGGTACCATAAATTTGTGTATCCAGCTAGCCTCCACTTGCCCCATGTGGCTCTACAAGCAAGCACTAGACGAGATGAAACAACCAAATTTGTTTACAGCTAAGACCAAATGCAATATAGTTGGAGGAACTATGATACATTGAATAAATTGGTCGGAGTCTGTGTAACATTTTTGTAGTATGGGATGAGGCCTCATGTTACTTGCATGTAGAGTGAAGCAACACCCTCATGTTGGTGAGGCTTCACATTACAAATTCGTGGTACGGGCCTAGAGTTTATTCCTCTAGACCTTGTGTCACGCTTAGGTGAGGACCCTTGGTTTTTGTTATCGCGATGTACATAGATGGTTAGTACCGCTAATTTGAGGTCTTGTTTGAATTAGGACCCTTATGAGTAATGAAGTTTTTGGGGAAGGTCCCCCGTTTTCAACAAATATGGTGCAGACCATTGTTCTGCACTTTTTTGGGTAGGATCCATGTTTCGCATTTTTGAGGTGAGGACCCTTGCCCTTCATGCTTTTGGGGTAAATACCCCTACCTTTGCATTATTTTGGAAAAGGTCCATATTGCATGTTATCTTGGGCAGGACCCATGATTTATATCTTAGTCGGATGTTTAAATTATGTGACATCGCTTGGGTGAGGACCCATGTTTTGTTTGAATCATATGGGCGAAAACTCTTGTTTCTAAACTATTTGGGTGAAGACCCGTGTAATAGTTTGAAGATTGGCAGTGTCCCACCCTTTATCACTAATGATCTTGTGCATCTTTGAAATTGAGTAAGAACCCTTTTCCTATGACTGTCATCACTTTGACGGTCCTTTACTTTTATGGAAGAGTGGTGGTATCACTTTTAGGACCTATCAATATTTTGTTTTGACTCCAGCATTGCTTTTCACAACGATCCGTTCCAATTTGCAAATTGCTTAGCATTTTCCTTTTGAAGGACCAAATGACGAGTGAAAATATTATCGAAGAAGTCCTTAATGCATAGGAGCGCGAGTGGGTGATCCCCGAGTTGATGAGAAGTGTCAAGATAAGTTAATGGATCTTAAGTCGGATTGTTCGAATACGTCCGCCATTGGAAAGGTTCGCATTGGGATAGATCCGCATCTGGACAGAGCCGCATACAAATAGGTTCGCATATCGATATGTCCTTGTTTTTCAAAGGTCCATTAGAAGCATGTGATGAAGAGGTGGAATAAAGTCAGGACTATGAATTCTTAGGTAGAGAGCGATGTGGAAGGGGCGGTATCGTATCTTCATCGCCGCCTACGTTCAGGTTCGGACTCTTCAGTGGGGGTCCCTTGTATTGCATTCCTGAAATCTCGGAGGGTACTTGGCAGATATGTGATACCTGATGGATCCGACGATATCGTTAGCTATACACAATAGGTTCGTGACTCGGAGTGAGGTTGGTCTTTATGCTTAGAAAGTGCCCCCAATGATGTCATGGTCCCTTACATAAAGTATATTGTATGGGTTCACCAATATGGTTTTTCTACCCACATCAAGAATATTATGAGAAGATTAGTAAATCGTCAACTTTGAATGATGAATTTGAGAATTTAATTGCAATAAGAGTAAAAATAATATTGAAGGTAAAATCACAATTCTTATCTTTTTTATGGTCCTCCATAGGAACAAGAAGGTGACAACCCATTGTGATTTTGGGTAAAACCATGCAACTCGAGGTCTCCTAGGTTCGTTGGCAGCGAAATTACACAGGTCCCATCGTCTGATGGTATTTGTGTTTTTTTTTCCTATTCTTGGGTCTTCGTAGATTGTAAGATTGCGAAAATATCGCCTTTTATCAAGAGCTAGATTACACTCTTTCAGTAGAATAAATTTGAGAGTCACTCGAAGCGAAAAGTTCTTGAGTTCAACTCTTAATGAGAGCACCAATTGTTGTAACATGAAATCTCTAAGTAGCTTGAGTCCAGAAATCTTTGGTCCTGAAAACATAGAAAACCTTCGAAGGTAAAGGGGGCACCGGTGTGGTGCCGGCCAAAGGCTCTCCGACGGTAAAGTTAGGAAACAAGATCAATTATCAACTCAGAGCATTGGCTTAGAGCTTTGGAATTACTTACCTTTGTGTGATCTTATGAGAGTCTATTTATAGGGGATGATTTAATCCCTATGGCCTTAGGATTGTAAGTTGGTTAGACTTGTAATCACCGGGAAGTATAATCCATATTGGATTGAACTTCTATACTTGAATCCTTGTTTGGAGAGGATTCAAGCCATTTAATTCGTATAAGAGTTGGTTTCCAAGTAGAACATGGAGTTCTTAGGTCCCATTAGTCACGGGTGGTATGGAAATACCTTAATGAGTTGGCACTTGGATGCTTCCGTGAGTTTTGGGTGCATATCCGGATGTATCCGCGAGCTCGAATAGGTCTGGCCCCTAGGCACGGATGTATTCCCGTGTTTGGGTGCATCCGACCCCCTAAGTGAGTGTGAGGGTAGTTACCCTTTGCTCTATATTTAATGGATCCTTCAACTCGTGGTGATCTATACCTCTGGTCCCTTTGCATGCATGTTATTGGAGAACGTTCATAACTTGTAGGTCTCTCAAAACATGGGTCGTATTCTTCTAACATCATGGGTTATATATTTCATGCATTTTCCAATGGACCCATAAGAATGAATAGGTCCCTTCATTTCTTTATGAGAATGGATAGGTCCCATGCTAGAATAAACCATGGTCCTATGCTAGAATATTTCATGGTCCCACAGGGATTATGGGTCCCTTATGCGTAATATTTACGTAAGTTGATGGAGTTTCACCTTTTTCTAATCGGAGTGTCATCCATGTTTGAGAGTAAGTAGGTCCGTTCTTCCCTTCTTCAATCACTTGATATTGTCCTTCCCAATTAGGACTTAGCTTGCCAGCGCTCGGGACTTTCGTGTTTTGAAACACCTTTCTGAGTATAAGGTCCCCTCTTTGAAAGGTTATTGGTTTGACGCCTTTATTGTACTAGGACCGTACTTGCTGTTGATAGGCGGCAATCCTTACTAGTGCTTGCTCTCTTCGCTCATCTAATAGATCCAAGTCCGTTTGAAGTTCTACTGTATTCTGCTTAAGGGTCCTATCCTCCGTGCGGAGGGTTGGCATCCTAACTTGGACCGGTATGATAGCTTCTGCTCCAAATGCTAAACAAAAAGGAATCTCTCATGTGGGTCTCCGCTTGGTGGTCCTATACGTCCATAGGACCCCAGGTAGCTCGTCAAGCCATTTGCCTTTGGCGTTTTCCAACCTCTTCTTTAATGTGTCAAGAATAGTTTTGTTGGAGGCTTTGGCTTGGTCGTTTCCTTGAGGGTACTGGGGTGTCGACATTGTTTTGCAACAAGCTCAGCTTTAATCCACTTTGTGAAATAGTCGATAGAAACCAACAAAAACATTCTTTGGGTGGTAGCATTTGGTAAGGGTTTGACAATGTCGAGGCCCCATTGCATGAACGGCTAAGGGGATCGCTAGATGGCTAACTAAATTTTCGGAGTGACACGTATTGCTCGAGGGTCCATTAGAAGCATGAGATGAGTATCAAGAATCGGGTCGTGATCGTGTACTCCTAGGTGGGGAGCGACGTGGGGGCGGTATGACATTCGCATACCCTATATTCGAGTTCAGACCTTGCTGTGAGGGTCCTTCATTCCTCATACCTGGAACTCGGATGGGTGTTCCATGGATTGGTGATATCGGACCTGTTTGACGGCTTTTTCTGCAAGCCCAATGGGTCCGCGACCTGTAGGTTGTTCATTGCCCCTTTGGGGGCTCCTTGCCTGCCGGTTAAGGCCCCTAGACAAATCGCGGGGGGATTCTTGTGGAGGTTCCCACTCATTGGGCTCTTGTCGAGGAGGGTCTAGCTGGCTATCATCATCAGTTGTGTGGACTTCCACACAATCATGTTCTCTACCAACTTATTGAGCCACCGGCTCAACAGTAATTGACGTCAAGAGGTGCCCATTCGTAGTAGCACCCAAAGTCATCTCTTCTGCCATAGGTCCCAGAAAAAATGAGTTTGAAAAAATCAAAGAGCAAAATCCAAAAACGAGAAGTTCTAGATTCTACTCTCAATGAAAGCACCAATTTTTAATATAAACTAGTTTGAAGTGTGTTTAATTATATCAAATCATGTGTGCAATTTAACTCTGATCCAACCCGTATTCTATCGAACAAAAGGCTTAACTCATTTTAAGAAATCTTGGAATTATAACGCTTGAGATATGAGTATTATATTTTGGGGAATTCTTAAGATGGGTGCTACTGTGGCTATCCCAGATTGGGTCGTTACAGAAAAATGGTATCAGAACGGTTTTAAAGAAAAATGATTTTCTAAATCATTTTTTGTAAAAGGTGTACAAAATTATTTTCTTAGAAAAACCCAACTTTAGGAATTCTCATACTTTTTAGTCATATTCATTCAGTCTTGTTCAAGTTCTTGATTCTGCTTGAGCGTTTTGTTGAGACTTGCAATTTTCTTTCAGTTCTGTCAACAAGATGCTGCCCCGACGCATCAACCCTTTCAATCACCACAATGCTAACAATGAAATTGATCCCCAGCAGATGGCAGCTTTCATGCAGGCTTTTCTGAACAATTAGCCACAAGCTACTCCTGTTGAAAGGGAAGAGAAGAGAAGAGAAGACGAGAATATCTGAATGATTTCCTGAGGATGAAGCCCATGAAGTTCAATGGCAGTACTGAAGTAAAGAAAGCTGATCCTTGGCTTTAGCATATTACGAAGAAGCTCAACGCTATCAACGCTCCGTCTGAGAACATGGTTTGGCTGGCTACGCATGTTCTAGAAGGTGAAGCTGATGCCTGGTGAGACACTATTACCCACATAGAGAATGTTGAAGAAATGGAATGGGAATATTTTAAGCGCCACTTCAACAACCGCTATTTCCCTAAACCTTTGCGACTGAGTAAGGCTAACGAATTTCTTGAATTGGAACAGGGAAACATGTTAGTTGTTGAATATGTTACCAAGTTTACTGAATTGGGAAGATTTGCACGAGCAATTATGGAAGATGAGGAGACAAAATGGCTCGATTCCTGCAAGGATTAAGGAATGAAATTCGGCAGCATTTGGTGAGCCATAAGTAAAGAGATTTTACTGCGATGGTGTTGTTGTTTCCCTAGAGCAATTTAATTAACCTTTTTCCAGCTCTAAGTTAACTCGCAAGTGCACGAATCGCATCAATAGCAAAGCATGTAAATACGAGGTCGATCCCACGAAGAATTGTATTAATCTTGTGATTACTAACTCAATTAAATTCAATTAAATCAAACACCAACTCACACACACAATAAGAGGGGTTTTGGATTGGTTTTAAGAACAGTGATCAACAATCATAAAAAGTAAACAAATTAAAATATTAAACTAAGAACAATGGATGTAACAACTAGGGGTCGGAATCCACCACTAACATATTACTTACACAATCATGGACATATAAGAGCAATTAATTGACAAGATATATTGATAAAGTTGCCAGCCGGGAGGCCTTGATTATCGGACACTCACCTAACTATTGTCCTCCTAATGCATAAATTAGTAGATTGATTATCTCTTACTAACTTAGTTAACCCATATGTTCCTAGATAGCTTGATTATCCTCTACCTAAACTGTTAACCATGCAAGAGTCATTATGATTATGTGAGAACGACAAACACATAGACCCTCTTAAGAGCATCTATGATCTCTTCCCTCAAAGATAAATTCTTAGGATATCTCTTTGTTACCTATTGAAACGGATGGCTTGATTATCACCCCTCAATTTCATAACAAATTCTAGATGCATACAACCTAAGGTGATCAATCAAAGATGTAATACAACTAAAATCAGTTAAAGGAGAGGTCCAAGATTTATCAACATAAATTGCACTTAAAAACTCAATAATCCATGACAAACGTAAATAACATAGTTAGGGCTTCATCCTAGCCCTAGCTAGAAGTTTAGCTACTCATAACTAAAGTAAAAACAAAACAAAACATAATTAAAAACTGATGAAACCGATGGAAGAGAGAAGGAAAGGCCACGGCAGCAAGTGGAGGTGGCTCCACCCTTGGGCGACGGCTTAAGGGCTGCGGCAAAGAAACCTTCTTCTCCTCTAGGGTTTCGGCAAAGAAAGATGTGGGGGCTGGAGGCTTGCTTCAAACTAAAGCAAAAGGGGGCTAGGGTTTGCAGTAAAAGAGAGAAAGTAAGAAAGAGAAAAGAGCATGTAGATGAAGTCTCCCTCTTATGAAGGAGAGAGGTCTATTTATAGGGAACCTTGGGGCTGAGGTTTCTCTCATTCTTCAATGTGGGATTGACACTTTCCTTGCACATCAAGACTTGTAATTTTCGGCCAAGCATGGGCTTTGGGCTGATTTGGGCTCTTTTTGGGCGGAACTCACTTTTCTGTTCGCGGAACTACTGCGCTACCCTCACTAAAACGGCTATATCTTGAGCTACGCAACTCGGAATCGAAATCCGTAAAATTCACTGCGAAGCTAACATCCGTAGCTTTCCAACCATATATGGCATAACATCTGATTTGATCTGTAGAGGTACAGAATCACTGTCGAAATTCATGTTCAATTTTCCAAGGTTTTGACTTCTTTTTCAACTAGGATTCCTTGTGATTTTTTACTGAATCTTGTGAGATTTTCCTTGAGCATGAAGGATTCTTTCATTGGGCCTTGGATCAGCTGAGTGGGTGCGAATTCCTTGGGCTTGCGGACTCTTGGATAACACAACCTGGGCTTCCACCATTTAGGCTAGCAATAGGCGTATGGCCTTGGTCCTTTGGGCTAGGGTTATGTGCATGGCCCATAGTACATGGGCTGCATGTGTGGTCCATGTCATGAGATGATGTGGCATGGTTGACCATTGACTTTGACCTTTGACTTTGACCAAAAGTCAACCTTGACCAAAAAGATTCCCCAAAAGATTCTGTCCGAAATTCTCCAAAGATTCCTTCCAGATCCTTCGAGAAGATTCCCTCAAGATTCGTTTTCCCATTTTTTCCATTTTTAGCTCAAAATAGTCTCATTTAGCTTCTTTCTCCATCATTGCTTTATTTAACCTACAAAACACTAAAACAAACTAACAAGACCTAAAATATCGAGTTCTCGCACTCTAGGTTAGGGAATTAGCATCATAAAATGATGCAAATTGGACACTCAACACACCCCTAAACTTAGACTTTGCTAGATCTCGAGCAAACAAAATAAAGAAAAGACTCTAAACTGACTCAACACACTTTCCCAACAAATGATTTCATGAGTTTAGCCACCAATAATCATAGCAAAGCAAGGCATATAGGTTATGTAATCTTCTAATTCTAATACTGCTTCAACAACATACCTCACTCCTCTATTGTACATATAGACCATCCTTAACATAAACCCAAGTGTTAGATAAACAAGACTAAATTAATATAAACAACATAGATTCAACTTCAATCCTCACTAAGGCATACTCTCAACAATAAAGCACTTAGAAATTGGGTTGAATTATGCACTCAAAATTATATGTGAGAGAATTTATGTAAACAAAAACAAATAGCTCACATATTAGCATGAAAGAACGGCACATTTGAAAGGAAGCAATGATCTCATGAAGGGAATATCAAAAACTTGAAATAGAATCAATCAGCATAAGCTTTTCTTTCATCTAGACTCCACATTTTATACTACATTTCCCTTAAAATCAAATAGGGCTTTACTCAAGGTTGTAACGTAGGCTTTTGGTAGGGATATGATATGGAAATGAAAGGATAATACAAAGGCTACAAACTATGGTTTTACAACACAGAATAACACTTTAGAGGCATACCTTGCGTATTTGCACTTCATAGCTTGAGCTTTGAACATTTGAGCACCTTTCAACATTATTTTTCTTTTCTTTTGAAACCCTCCCTTCTTTCTCTTCTTTTTTTTTTCTTTTTTTGAAACTCTTCTTTTTCAATTTCTGTTGGGTATGGCATACATTCTTTTCAGCACATTTCTCTTTCTTTTGGTTTTAAGCTATACTTCAACATTTATTTTCAACCTCAAAGCCATGAAATCAATGCAAAACCATAGATAAAAGGTAAACAGGGTAGGGGTGTAACTCCCCCAAACTTAGGGTTAGGTATATAATGTGGTTTACAAAGAAAAGGCTATAAGGCTCAATGGGGTTACTAGGGATAAAATACAAAGGGTTGGCTTTTGGCTCTAGGTGACACAAACAAGGCCTAAAATCATCTCCTAAGATCCATGTAGTTATAGACATGTTTTGCATAGAGTAAGAGAGAAGTTCTAGTTCAATGATTCAAATCAGGTGCATTTCAAGCATTTGAACAAAAGAATGATAATGAGATCAAACAACGACTTAAATGACAAGAAAGGATTGGAGTAAGTATAAACACACTCAAGAATTGAAGTACAAGGCTCAATAGCTCACTTAGGTCATATAAGTCTCCTCTATCATGTATATGTATCTCTAGTCATGCAAATCACAACTTAAGCTTATGAAAACAAGGCTTAATTACAAAGAATCATGAAATAGGTTATGAAACAACATTAGAAAAACAAGAACACATAACCTATATAATGAATGCTAAACATGCTTTTCAATGGCTATAAACAATTCATCGACTTGTTGGGGACTCTAAAACTAAAAGACTCAAAAACTTTGTTTTAAAAACACTGTTGCAATAAAGTTCTAAGGATCAATTACCTTACCAAGATGTAATGACACTTAGATGATTGCATTTTGATATGGGCTTGTCACCCTAATTGAAAACAAAACTAAATTTTTTTTTTTTATTTTTTTTAAAAAGAAACCTTAGAAATCTAAAAACAAAAATGAATAAAATTGCCTTTCCCCCCAAACTTAAATGAAACATTGTCCCCAATGTTTTAAATAATAAAATCATGCAATGAACATAAAAGCATGGGAGAAATCAGAACAAACGAGTAAAACATGGAAAGAGTAGGGTTAGGACTTCCCTTTGGCGCGATTAGGTCGACAAGCACACACACCTCCCCCAAACTTCTTTTCCTCCATCACTTGGGTTGCCTCCCAAGAAGCGCTAAGTTTGACGTCTTCAGCCATACGTAATGACCGTTCTCTAATAGTAAACTTCCTCCAGGTGAGAGTCGAAGTTCGAATCTATATAAGGCTTGAGACGATGGCCATTCACCTTGAACACCGTTCCATTCTTTAAGTTTCTTATGTCCACCGCACCGTATGGGTAAACATGGATAACTTCATAGGGTCCATTCCATCTTGACTTAAGCTTGCCTGGAAAAAGACGTAATCTCGTGTTGTAAAGTAGTACTTTATCACCAACTATAAATTCCTTTGGCACGAGCATCTTGTCATGGTATCTTTTTGTTCTCTCCTTGTACAGCTTAGCATTCTCATAAGCAAAATGTCGAATCTCCTCCAACTCACTAAGTTACAACATCCTCCTCTCACCAGCGGGTTTCAGATCAAAATTGAATTTCTTAATTGCCCAATAGGCCTTGTGCTCAAGCTCAACTGGTAAATGACATGCTTTTCCATAGACCAACCAGAAAGGTGACATACCAATGGGTGTCTTGTAGGCTGTGCGATATGCCCATAAAGCATCATTCAACTTGGTTGACCAATCCTTCCGATTCATGTTAACTGTCCTCTCGAGAATGTGCTTGATCTCACGATTGGAAATCTCAACTTGGCCACTTGTTTAGGGATGATATGGAGTAGCAACCTTGTGGTTACCCTATACTTCGTCATCAATGCTGTGAACAACTTATTACAAAAATACGAACCTCCATCGCTAATGATTACCCTCGGTGTCCCAAACCTTGCTAAAATGTTATTCTTGATAAAACTAATAACAATCCGAGCATCATTAGTTCTTGTTGCTATCGCTTCCACCCATTTATACACATAATCAACTCCAACCAAGATGTATTCAAAACCAAATGAAGAGGGGAATGGTCCCATGAAATCAATGCCCCAAACATCAAAAATTTCAACTTCAAGCATCACATTCAAAGGCATTTGATTTCGCGCAGAANCTGTTAACCATGCAAGAGTCATTATGATTATGTGAGAACGACAAACACATAGACCCTCTTAAGAGCATCTATGATCTCTTCCCTCAAAGATAAATTCTTAGGATATCTCTTTGTTACCTATTGAAACGGATGGCTTGATTATCACCCCTCAATTTCATAACAAATTCTAGATGCATACAACCTAAGGTGATCAATCAAAGATGTAATACAACTAAAATCAGTTAAAGCAGAGGTCCAAGATTTATCAACATAAATTGCACTTAAAAACTCAATAATCCATGACAAACGTAAATAACATAGTTAGGGCTTCATCCTAGCCCTAGCTAGAAGTTTAGCTACTCATAACTAAAGTAAAAACAAAACAAAACATAATTAAAAACTGATGAAACCGATGGAAGAGAGAAGGAAAGGCCACGGCAGCAAGTGGAGGTGGCTCCACCCTTGGGCGACGGCTTAAGGGCTGCGGCAAAGAAACCTTCTTCTCCTCTAGGGTTTCGGCAAAGAAAGATGTGGGGGCTGGAGGCTTGCTTCAAACTAAAGCAAAAGGGGGCTAGGGTTTGCAGTAAAAGAGAGAAAGTAAGAAAGAGAAAAGAGCATGTAGATGAAGTCTCCCTCTTATGAAGGAGAGAGGTCTATTTATAGGGAACCTTGGGGCTGAGGTTTCTCTCATTCTTCAATGTGGGATTGACACTTTCCTTGCACATCAAGACTTGTAATTTTCGGCCAAGCATGGGCTTTGGGCTGATTTGGGCTCTTTTTGGGCGGAACTCACTTTTCTGTTCGCGGAACTACTGCGCTACCCTCACTAAAACGGCTATATCTTGAGCTACGCAACTCGGAATCGAAATCCGTAAAATTCACTGCGAAGCTAACATCCGTAGCTTTCCAACCATATATGGCATAACATCTGATTTGATCTGTAGAGGTACAGAATCACTGTCGAAATTCATGTTCAATTTTCCAAGGTTTTGACTTCTTTTTCAACTAGGATTCCTTGTGATTTTTTACTGAATCTTGTGAGATTTTCCTTGAGCATGAAGGATTCTTTCATTGGGCCTTGGATCAGCTGAGTGGGTGCGAATTCCTTGGGCTTGCGGACTCTTGGATAACACAACCTGGGCTTCCACCATTTAGGCTAGCAATAGGCGTATGGCCTTGGTCCTTTGGGCTAGGGTTATGTGCATGGCCCATAGTACATGGGCTGCATGTGTGGTCCATGTCATGAGATGATGTGGCATGGTTGACCATTGACTTTGACCTTTGACTTTGACCAAAAGTCAACCTTGACCAAAAAGATTCCCCAAAAGATTCTGTCCGAAATTCTCCAAAGATTCCTTCCAGATCCTTCGAGAAGATTCCCTCAAGATTCGTTTTCCCATTTTTTCCATTTTTAGCTCAAAATAGTCTCATTTAGCTTCTTTCTCCATCATTGCTTTATTTAACCTACAAAACACTAAAACAAACTAACAAGACCTAAAATATCGAGTTCTCGCACTCTAGGTTAGGGAATTAGCATCATAAAATGATGCAAATTGGACACTCAACACACCCCTAAACTTAGACTTTGCTAGATCTCGAGCAAACAAAATAAAGAAAAGACTCTAAACTGACTCAACACACTTTCCCAACAAATGATTTCATGAGTTTAGCCACCAATAATCATAGCAAAGCAAGGCATATAGGTTATGTAATCTTCTAATTCTAATAATGCTTCAACAACATACCTCACTCCTCTATTGTACATATAGACCATCCTTAACATAAACCCAAGTGTTAGATAAACAAGACTAAATTAATATAAACAACATAGATTCAACTTCAATCCTCACTAAGGCATACTCTCAACAATAAAGCACTTAGAAATTGGGTTGAATTATGCACTCAAAATTATATGTGAGAGAATTTATGTAAACAAAAACAAATAGCTCACATATTAGCATGAAAGAACGGCACATTTGAAAGGAAGCAATGATCTCATGAAGGGAATATCAAAAAC
The DNA here is from genome assembly GCA_003254865.1 of Dryas drummondii. Taxonomy (NCBI): domain Eukaryota; kingdom Viridiplantae; phylum Streptophyta; class Magnoliopsida; order Rosales; family Rosaceae; genus Dryas; species Dryas drummondii. Next base: position 337,543 of record QANW01010227.1, on the reverse strand, counting down.
TTGAAATAGAATCAATCAGCATAAGCTTTTCTTTCATCTAGACTCCACATTTTATACTACATTTCCCTTAAAATCAAATAGGGCTTTACTCAAGGTTGTAACGTAGGCTTTTGGTAGGGATATGATATGGAAATGAAAGGATAATACAAAGGCTACAAACTATGGTTTTACAACACAGAATAACACTTTAGAGGCATACCTTGCGTATTTGCACTTCATAGCTTGAGCTTTGAACATTTGAGCACCTTTCAACATTATTTTTCTTTTCTTTTGAAACCCTCCCTTCTTTCTCTTCTTTTTTTTTTCTTTTTTTGAAACTCTTCTTTTTCAATTTCTGTTGGGTATGGCATACATTCTTTTCAGCACATTTCTCTTTCTTTTGGTTTTAAGCTATACTTCAACATTTATTTTCAACCTCAAAGCCATGAAATCAATGCAAAACCATAGATAAAAGGTAAACAGGGTAGGGGTGTAACTCCCCCAAACTTAGGGTTAGGTATATAATGTGGTTTACAAAGAAAAGGCTATAAGGCTCAATGGGGTTACTAGGGATAAAATACAAAGGGTTGGCTTTTGGCTCTAGGTGACACAAACAAGGCCTAAAATCATCTCCTAAGATCCATGTAGTTATAGACATGTTTTGCATAGAGTAAGAGAGAAGTTCTAGTTCAATGATTCAAATCAGGTGCATTTCAAGCATTTGAACAAAAGAATGATAATGAGATCAAACAACGACTTAAATGACAAGAAAGGATTGGAGTAAGTATAAACACACTCAAGAATTGAAGTACAAGGCTCAATAGCTCACTTAGGTCATATAAGTCTCCTCTATCATGTATATGTATCTCTAGTCATGCAAATCACCACTTAAGCTTATGAAAACAAGGCTTAATTACAAAGAATCATGAAATAGGTTATGAAACAACATTAGAAAAACAAGAACACATAACCTATATAATGAATGCTAAACATGCTTTTCAATGGCTATAAACAATTCATCGACTTGTTGGGGACTCTAAAACTAAAAGACTCAAAAACTTTGTTTTAAAAACACTGTTGCAATAAAGTTCTAAGGATCAATTACCTTACCAAGATGTAATGACACTTAGATGATTGCATTTTGATATGGGCTTGTCACCCTAATTGAAAACAAAACTAAATTTTTTTTTTTTATTTTTTTTAAAAAGAAACCTTAGAAATCTAAAAACAAAAATGAATGAAATTGCCTTTCCCCCCAAACTTAAATGAAACATTGTCCCCAATGTTTTAAATAATAAAATCATGCAATGAACATAAAAGCATGGGAGAAATCAGAACAAACGAGTAAAACATGGAAAGAGTAGGGTTAGGACTTCCCTTTGGCGCGATTAGGTCGACAAGCACACACACCTCCCCCAAACTTCTTTTCCTCCATCACTTGGGTTGCCTCCCAAGAAGCGCTAAGTTTGACGTCTTCAGCCATACGTAATGACCGTTCTCTAATAGTAAACTTCCTCCAGGTGAGAGTCGAAGTTCGAATCTATATAAGGCTTGAGACGATGGCCATTCACCTTGAACACCGTTCCATTCTTTAAGTTTCTTATGTCCACCGCACCGTATGGGTAAACATGGATAACTTCATAGGGTCCATTCCATCTTGACTTAAGCTTGCCTGGAAAAAGACGTAATCTCGTGTTGTAAAGTAGTACTTTATCACCAACTATAAATTCCTTTGGCACGAGCATCTTGTCATGGTATCTTTTTGTTCTCTCCTTGTACAGCTTAGCATTCTCATAAGCAAAATGTCGAATCTCCTCCAACTCACTAAGTTACAACATCCTCCTCTCACCAGCGGGTTTCAGATCAAAATTGAATTTCTTAATTGCCCAATAGGCCTTGTGCTCAAGCTCAACTGGTAAATGACATGCTTTTCCATAGACCAACCAGAAAGGTGACATACCAATGGGTGTCTTGTAGGCTGTGCGATATGCCCATAAAGCATCATTCAACTTGGTTGACCAATCCTTCCGATTCATGTTAACTGTCCTCTCGAGAATGTGCTTGATCTCACGATTGGAAATCTCAACTTGGCCACTTGTTTAGGGATGATATGGAGTAGCAACCTTGTGGTTACCCTATACTTCGTCATCAATGCTGTGAACAACTTATTACAAAAATACGAACCTCCATCGCTAATGATTACCCTCGGTGTCCCAAACCTTGCTAAAATGTTATTCTTGATAAAACTAATAACAATCCGAGCATCATTAGTTCTTGTTGCTATCGCTTCCACCCATTTATACACATAATCAACTCCAACCAAGATGTATTCAAAACCAAATGAAGAGGGGAATGGTCCCATGAAATCAATGCCCCAAACATCAAAAATTTCAACTTCAAGCATCACATTCAAAGGCATTTGATTTCGCGCAGAAATGTTCCCCATTCTTTGACATCTATCACATGCTTTATAGAATTTATGGCAATCATGAAATATGGAACGCCAGAAGAAACCTGATTGGAGAACCTTGTAAGCTGTCTTTGTTCCTCCACCATGTCCTCCACATTCTCCACCATGGCACATTTCAATGATCCCCCTTTGCTCACTCTCAGGTACACACCGGCGTATCAATTGGTCAGCTCCAAATTTGAACAAGTACGGATCATCCCACACATACTGTCTTGTATCATGTAGAAATTTTTTCCTTTGTGAAATTTTCAAACCTTCAGGCATTACTCCGCTCACCAAATAATTCACTATGTCACCATACCATGGAAGTGCGTCAGCAACAACAAATCACTGCTCGTCTGGAAATGACTCTCTCAAAGGCAACACGTCCTCCTCAGCTTGATCTTCATTAACTAAACGGCTCAGATGGTCAGCTACTACATTTTCACATCCCTTCTTATCCTTGATCTCAATATCGAATTCTTGGAGAAGCAGAGTCCATCGAATCAATCTTGGCTTAGCATCTTTCTTATTTAACAAGTACTTGAGAGCTGCATAATCGGTGTAAATGGTGATTTTCGAGCCAATCAAGTAGCTTCGAAATTTTTCTAATGCAAAGATCACTGCGAGCATCTCCTTTTCAGTGGTGGAGTAATTCAACTGAGCATCATTGAGCGTCCTACTCGCGTAGTAGATCACATGCGGTAACTTGTTCACTCTTTGACCTAGGACAGCTTCAATGGCATAATCACTTGCATCACACATCAGCTCAAACGACAAACTCCAATCAGGTGGCATGATAATAGGCGCGGATGTGAGCAATTTCTTCAGCTTATTGAATGCATCCACACAATCCTTGTCGAACTCAAAACTCACGTCTTTTTGCAATAAACTGCAGAGAGGCCTCAAAATCTTTGAAAAATCTTTAATGAACCTCCTATAAAATCCAGCATGTCCAAGAAAACTTCTTACTTCCTTAACACTTGTAGGATGCGGCAACCTTTGTATCACATCAATCTTAGCCTTGTCAACTTGTATTCCATCCTTCAAGATCACATGACCAAGAACTATTCCTTGTTGCACCATAAAATGGCATTTCTCCCAATTCAACACTAGATTTGCCTCTTGACATCTTTTCAATACTTTTTTCTAAATTTTCAAGACATGAATCAAAAGAAGAGCCAAAAACGGAAAAATCATCCATGAATACCTCAATGATACGCTCCACCATGTCAGAGAAGATAGACATCATGCATCTTTGGAATGTAGCTGGGGCATTGCACAATCCAAAGGGCATTCTTCGATAAGCAAACGTACCAAAAGGGCATGTGAAAGTTGTCTTCTCTTGATTTTCGGGTGCAATTGGGATTTGATTATAGCCACTATACCCATCCAAGAAACAGTAATGACTATGACCAGCCAACCTTTCTAACATTTGATCAATGAACGGCAAGGGAAAATGGTCCTTCCTTGTGGCAGTGTTCAGCTTCCTATAATCAATACACATACGCCAACCAGTTTGTATTCTTTGTGGCACCAACTCGTTCTCCTCATTTTTTACCACAGTAATCCCACTCTTTTTCGGCACAACTTGAACAGAACTAACCCACTTTGAATCACTAATCGGATAAATGATTCCAACATCTAACAACTTGATTACCTCATTACGAACAACTTCCTTTAGAGTTGGATTCAATCGTCTCTGAGCATCACGGGTTGGTTTAGATTCCTCCTCGAGAAGTATCCTATGCATGCAAACTGTTGGTGAAATGCCTTTGATATCAGCTATGGTCCATCCCAATGCCAACCTATGCTCTTGTAATACCTTTAAAAGTCTTTCTTCCTCACTTTTACTCAAGTTTGATGCAATTATCACAGGCAAAGTCTCCTCTTTCCCCAAGTATGCATATTTCAAGTGCTCAGGTAACGACTTTAATTCTAACTTGGGTGCTTGCACAATTGAAGGTAATGGCTTATCCTTAGTAGAAATCAAAGTTTCAAATTGGTTAGACCACCTACCTATATGAGGCCGGTTCTCATCAAATAAAGCTTGCACTTCTTCAGTCACTCCAATGGGGAGCTTGGTTCGGCTAACACTAGGGTGGCCTCCACCGGATCTTCAACAAAACTTGTTTTAATCATTTCTTGCACCATGGGGTCTATGGAGTCTATTCTTAAACAATCTACTTTCTCTTTTGGATACCTCATAGCTCCAAATGCATCAAATTCCACCGTTTCACCAAGAACTGTCATTGACAACTTCCTATTACTCACATCTATCTTGGTGTTGGCTGTGGCCATAAATGGTCTTCCAAGGATAATTGGTAACTCATTACCCATTCGTGGCGTATCTTCCATCTCTAGGATTATGAAATCTGCAGGCATAATCAAATCAGCAACTTTAACCAATAAATCTTCAACTATACCTTTAGGAACTTTCACAGAACGATCAGCCAATTGGAGTGTAACACTTGTCGGTTTAAGCTCTCCTAGGCCAATCTCCTCAAAAACTGAATAGGGCATCAAGTTGATACTTGCTCCAAGGTCCAACAATGCCTTCTCAAACTTGTGATTCCCAACAACACATGGAATTGTGAAACTGCCAGGATCTTTCAGCTTAGGTGGCAACTTCCTTAACAATACAGCACTCACCTCTTCACTTAGAGCAACCTGCTCATGTTCCTTGAACTTCCTCTTGTGAGTGCACAATTCCTTCAAAAACTTAGCATACTTAGGAATCTGTTGGATGACATCAAGCAAAGGAATATTGATCTCCACTTTCTTAAACATGTCCAGGATTTTCTTAGCTTGATTATCCTTAACTTGCTTCCTATGGCGTTGGGGAAATGGTAACGGAGCCCTTGGAATAACTGGGGCAGTCACTGCTTGCTTGCTTCTTGAAGTGACCGTGGGCTCCTCTTATACTTCCTCACTTGCTTCCTGATTTCCCACAACCTTCCCTTGATCCTTTTGAGTTTGCTTGGGATCCAAGATCACAATCTCATCATCTTGCATGTCACTCTTTGGATTCAGATTAGTACCTACTTTGTTGTCCACAACTCTCCCACTTCTCAAAGTAGTTATTGCTTCAGCCTTATCATGGATTNCCATGGCGCAAAATTGTGATGTGGACACGAATTTAAAAGCTCTTGATACCTTTCCCAACTTTCATGAAAAACTTCATCTTCCTCTTGTGTAAATCCTAATATCTGCTTCCTCACAATAGTAGTCTTACTAGCTGGATAGAATCTCTTAAGAAACTTAGATGCCAAATCTTCCCATGATTCTATAGAAGCAACTTGCAAGGAATACAACCAACTCTTTGCTTTTTCTTTGAGAGATAATGGAAATAATCTTAACTTCCTTTGCTCATCACTTAATCCTTTCAGCTTTCCAATCTCACAAATAGCATAAAACTCTTTGATGTGCGTATAAGGATCTTCACCCTCACGTCCATAATAAATTGGCAAGAGTTTAATTGTCCCACTTTGAATTTCGAACTGTTCGGCCTCCACTTGAGGATAGACTATACATGTAGGTTGAGCAAGGAGTGTTGGAAATGAATAATCACTCAATGGTCTTTTCGGCTGCACCTCCTTCTCAACCTCCTTCTCTTTTTTCTCCTTTTCAAGTCCCACTTCAGAATCACTACCTTGAAATGAAACGAAAGTGGACACCACTCTTAATGGCTTTCGAATAACCTTTGGTGTGCCCTTTTGTTTGTTCAATATCTTTGATACTTCCTCACGGGTAGGAGGAGTGATCTTCAAACGTGGATCCTCCATTGTACCTCAAAAATAAGAGAATTCAGCAATAACCAAAAAATAAAATAAAAACAGAAAATAAAACCTAACTAAAATGACTTAACTAAAAATAATTAAACTAGTAATTAACACTAATAACAATTCCCCGGCAACGGCGCCAAAAACTTGTTGTTGTTTTCCTAGAGCAATTTAATTAACCTTTTTCCAGCTCTAAGTTAACTCGCAAGTGCACGAATCGCATCAATAGCAAAGCATGTAAATACAAGGTCGATCCCACGAAGAATTGTATTAATGTTGTGATTACTAACTCAATTAAATTCAATTAAATCAAACACCAACTCACACACACAATAAGGGGGGTTTTGGATTGGTTTTAAGAACAATGATCAACAATCATAAAAAGTAAACAAATTAAAATATTAAACTAAGAACAATGGATGTAACAACTAGGGGTCGGAATCCACCACTAACATATTACTTACACAATCATGGACATATAAGAGCAATTAATTGACAAGATATATTGATAAAGTTGCCAGCCGGGAGGCCTTGATTATCGGACACTCACCTAACTATTGTCCTCCTAATGCATAAATTAGTAGATTGATTATCTCTTACTAACTTAGTTAACCCACATGTTCCTAGATAGCTTGATTATCGTCTACCTAAACTGTTAACCATGCAAGAGTCATTATGATTATGTGAGAACGACAAACACATAGACCCTCTTAAGAGCATCTATGATCTCTTCCCTCAAAGATAAATTCTTAGGATATCTCTTTGTTACCTATTGAAACGGATGGCTTGATTATCACCCCCCAATTCCATAACAAATTCTAGATGCATACAACCTAAGGTGATCAATCAAAGATGTAATACAACTAAAATCAGTTAAAGCAGAGGTCCAAGATTTATCAACATAAATTGCACTTAAAAACTCAATAATCCATGACAAACGTAAATAACATAGTTAGGGCTTCATCCTAGCCCTAGCTAGAATTTTAGCTACTCATAACTAAAGTAAAAACAAAACAAAACATAATTAAAAACTGATGAAACCGATGGAAGAGAGAAGGAAAGGCCACGGCAGCAAGTGGAGGTGGCTCCACCCTTGGGCGACGGCTTAAGGGCTGCGGCAAAGAAACCTTCTTCTCCTCTAGGGTTTCGGCAAAGAAAGATGTGGGGGCTGGAGGCTTGCTTCAAAATAAAGCAAAAGGGGGCTAGGGTTTGCAGCAAAAGAGAGAAAGTAAGAAAGAGAAAAGAGCATGTAGATGAAGTCTCCCTCTTATGAAGGAGAGAGGTCTATTTATAGGGAACCTTGGGGCTGAGGTTTCTCTCATTATTCAATGTGGGATTGACACTTTCCTTGCACATCAAGACTTGTAATTTTCGGCCAAGCATGGGCTTTGGGCTCTTTTTGGGCGGAACTCACTTTTCTGTTCGCGGAACTACTGCGCTACCCTCACTAAAACGGCTATATCTTGAGCTACGCAACTCAGAATCGAAATCCGTAAAATTCCCTGCGAAGCTAACATCCGTAGCTTTCCAACCATATATGGCATGACATCTGATTTGATCTGTAGAGGTACAGAATCACTGTCGAAATTCATGTTCAATTTTCCAGGGTTTTGACTTCTTCTTCAACTAGGATTCCTTGTGATCTTTGACTGAATCTTGTGAGATTTTCCTTGAGCATGAAGGATTCTTTCTTTGGGCCTTGGATCAGCTGATCGAGTGGGTGCGAATTCCTTGGGCTTGCGGACTCTTGGATAACACAACCTGGGCTTCCACCATTTGGGCTAGCAATAGGCGTATGGCCTTGGTCCTTTGGGCTAGGGTTATGTGCATGGCCCATAGTGCATGGGCTGCATGGGTGGTCCATGTCATGAGATGATGTGGCATGGTTGACCATTGACTTTGACCTTTGACTTTTGACTTTGACCAAAAGTCAACCTTGACCAAAAATATTTCCCAAAAGATTCCTTCCAGATTTCAGATCCTTCGAGAAGATTCCCTTAAGATTCTTTTTCTCATTTTTTCCATTTTTAGCTCAAAATAGCCTCATTTAGCTTCTTTCTCCATCATTGCTTCATTTAACCTACAAAACACTAAAACAAACTAACAAGACCTAAAATATCGAGTTCTCGCACTCTAGGTTAGGGAATTAGCATCATAAAATGATGCAAATTGGACACTCAATAGATGGTTAATGCAGCTTATGCTCAAGAACAAGACTACCAAATGCTATGAAGAAAATGAAGTCATCTGGGAAATCGATGGAGAAAAGATCTAGGAAAAAGAGGAATTTCAATCAAGGAAAGGATAGGTCCCAGAATGAGAATACTCAGAAGCATTAATATGTAGTCTTTTTCCAGTGTGGATAAGAAGGGCATTACAGAAACATATGTCCTCAAAGAGATGTCAGTGGGAAATTAATAGCTCCAAGAATGCAGCAATTTGGACCTGTTAAACCACCAATCAAGGCTCAACCCTGCGGCAACTCCCGCAGCAGCAGGGTCAAGATAGAGGAGCTGGACCTCGACCTCACCAAAACCAAAATGTACGAGTCTTTGCATTTCAGGAAACAAAGGAAGATGTTGCCTTAGATGGTACGCTAATTCTGTCAAACACCTAAGTTAAGATATTATTTGGTACTGGAGCATCTCATTCATTTATATGCTAGTTTTGCTATAATTTTAGGGTTACATTATCAATTGTTAGTATTACCCTTGGAACTAAGTGTTCCTTTGGGGGACAAGAAAAAAATAGATCATGTCCACAAAGCCTGTCAATTAGTGGTTCAGGGACAGACTTTGTTAGCTAATATGTTTCCTCTAGAAATGGATGATTACGACCTAATATTCGGTATGGATTGGTTATGTGAGAACCAAGCCCAAATCGACTGCAAGAAGAGGAAAGTTCAAGTTACTACACCCAGTGGAGTAGAGCTGGTTATAAGATTAGCTGAGAAGCTGATTCCACCTAGCCCATTGTTAAAAGCAAGCTTGAAGGGGAAAAGGACTTTGCAGTGTTTTGCCCTGATTGCAACAACGAAAGTAAAAGAAGAGACTGACAAGGATATACCAATTGTGGACAAATACCCTGATGTATTTCCAGATGAGTTACCTGGAATACCAATTGGGGACAAGAAAAGTAGAATTTTGAATTGATTTGGTTCCTGGAACTCAACTAATATCAATACAACCCTACAGGATGGCTCTTGCTGAGATAGAGGAATTAAGCAAACAATTGGAAGAGTTGCGAGGCAAAGGATTCATTTGAGAAAGTACGTCACCATGGGGAGCGCCAGTATTATTTGTTAAGAAGCATGATGGGTCGATACGATTATGTATAGACTACCGGAAATTGAACAATGTGACGATCAAGAACAAATATCCTCTACCTCGAATCGACGAACTATTCGATCAACTAGCTGGTGCAAGATATTTCTCAAAGATTGATCTACGGTCAGGTTACCATCAATTAGGGTACAAGAAGAGTATATACCTAAGACTGCATTTCGTACTCGCTATGGACATTTTGAGTTTACGGTTATGCCATTTGGATTGACGAATGCACCCATAGCCTTCATGGATCTAATGAATAGAATATTCTGACCATACCTCGACAAGTTCATCATCATATTCATTGACGACATTCTAATATACTCAAAATCACACGAGGAGCATGAAGGTCATTTAAGGATCGTTCTAGAGACACTATTGAAGAACAGTTGTATGCCAAGAAGTCAAAGTGTGATTTTTGGTTGATAGAAGTACAATTTCTCGAACATATCATTTCTGGTGAAGCAATTAAGGTTGACCCTAGCAAGATAGAAGCAGTACTAAATTGGGAACGACCAAGGACTGTCATGGAGATACGTAGTTTTCTTGGACTGGCTGGATACTACTGAAGGTTTGTGAAGCATTTCTCAAAGCTTGCAACCCCACTAACCAGATTGACAAAGAAAGAAGTAAAGTTTGAATGGGGTGATAAATGTGAACAAGTGTTTGAAGAATTGAAGAAGAGATTAACGACTACATCGATACTGGTTCTATCGAATAATAAGGACCCGTATGAAGTATATACATATGCTTCTGCACAAGGATTAGGATGTGTGTTAATGCAAAATGGAAAGGTGGTAGCTTATGCTACAAGACAACTTAAGATTCACGAAAATAATTATCAAGTTCATAATCTCGAATTAGCCGCAATAGTCCATGCTTTGAAAATTTGGAGATGTTACTTGTATGGAAGCAAGTTCACTGTATTTTCGGATCATAAGAGTCTCAAGTACATATTCACACAACGTGATTTGAATTTTAGACAAAGGAGATGGATGGAGTACAAAGGATTATGATTTTGCTTTGTAGTATCACCAAGGAAAGGCGAATAAGGTAGCTGATGCATTGAGTGGGAAGACGAAGGGAATAATGGCAAAATTACTATTAGCAGAAAGAGAGTTATTTCAGACTTTGGAGGATTTCGATATTGAGATGTTGTCTGATGGAGTTCTCACAGGATTAAGATTGGAGTCAACATTAGAGAAGGAGATAATTTAGAACCAAGCTGAAGATTTTGAACTCTAAGAGATCAAGAGAAATATTAGCTTAGGAGAAGTAGTGGAAAGATGGGCATTACATCTAGATGGTGGATTACGTTACAAGCAAAGGATGGCAGTACCGAATGACGAAGACCTCCGATATTCAATTTTGTATGAAGCACATCGCTCTCGTTTCGCTATGCATCCCTGTATTCACAAGATGTACCGGGATCTGAAAAGAATGTATTGGTGGAAAGGAATGACAAAGGAAGTGGTTGATTTTATTAAGAGATGTGAAGTTTGTCAACAAGTCAAGGCAGAACATCAGAAACCATCTAGATTACTACAACCACTGCCAATACCCGAGTGGAAGTGGGAAAATATTACTATGAATTTCATCACTGATTTGCCTAGATCAGTGAAAAGACATAATGGAATTTAGGTCGTAGTGGATCGACTGACTAAGACAGCACATTTCCTCACTGTTAAGATGGATTCACCTATCAGCTATTTTGCCATAATCTACATCAATGAGATTATACGTTTACATGGAGTCCCGAAGACCATTGTATCAGATTGAGACTCACGATTCACCTCTCGACTCAAGAAGAGATTACATTCAGAGTTAGGCACTCAATTAGACTTGAGTACAGCCTATCATCCTCAAATAGATGGACAGTCTGAAAGGATTATTCAGATATTAGAAGATATGTTAAGAGCCTGTATCTTGGATTTTGGTAGCAAGTGGAGTGAGTATTTGTCAATAGTAGAGTTTGTCTACAACAACAGCCATCAAAGCAGTATTTCCTGCAAGTGTACAGGGTGGATGTAATATAGTATATGGAAAAAAAAGGTTGTTGTACCCACGATGATTTTTAATTTAATTCAAAAACTTAAATTTCTTATTTAGATCTAATAAAAATAAACACAACTTGAAAATTAAAAATGACTTTGAGAAGATTATTGTGATGATTTATGATGAAAGCAAATGAAAACACAACAATTAAAAACAAGGATCAAGAACAATAAGTAAACTAATGAAAATAAAATATTATGGTTTAACAGTCAATTGGAAGAACTAGGGATTCAAAATCAACCACAAGCAATTCAGTTTATCATATTTATAGTAATTTGTTTTACGAACTCTTATTTAGGTTGTCGGCCGCTGACATCATTGAGCTTGATTTGATTGAAATAGGTGAATTGCCATGGTTGAATTTGTGGTGTTAATGGTTTTGCTGATTGTGGATTTATAATTGGATACAGGGTTAAATGAATTTAATTTAGTTTGGTTTTGTTGATCGAGATATATGATGACTCAGTTAATTATAACTTCGGTATATTGAATCAAATGGTAGCTCTGGGATTGAATTGATGATATATTCAGTATGAATTGAATAAGTGGATTATTATGGAATGTTTGTTGGTTTTACTGATTTTGGGATGCAATGAGATAATCGGATTAGTATAGAATACTAAGTGAATAATTGTACTATTGTGGAATGTTATATGGTTTTGCTATAAATGGAAAAAAAGAATCAGATTATTATGAATTGTTATTTGGTCTGTTGATCTAGTTGGAGATTCCATAACTGAATCTTGAGAATTAGATTGATGGGTTGCTTGTTAATTAAATAACTGGATCATTGTGATTGCGGGTTTATGGATGATGTTTTGTCATTATTTGAATACACAAGAGATTATGTTTAATTTAGGTTAACTTACACGAGTTCCATAGCTTACTGGGTTTCGTGTAACCCGATGAACCATTCCACGATCTAGGGGTTTGTTTTATAGATTAACTAAGTTGAGGAGTCGGCGTGGAGAGGACAAGGCAGTGAGACTAGTTCAAATATAAATATTAATTGTTTTTAATATACCGATTTCACCCTAAGACGAGCTTTCTGAATCGAAGTGAGCCTCAGACAAATTTCTTTTTAAGTTTGAGATTTATTTAGTAAAGTTACTCGGAAGCTTATCGACTTAGAAAATAAAGGATTATATTTGAACTACTTTGAGTACTTATGTTATATATAAAAGTTTTGTTATAAACGTTTAAGTTTTAGAGCTTAAGGGTTATCAAATGTTTGAACAAATTATTTAAATGTCATCTAAGTACCCACTGATTTTTAAGCTAAGTAGGTTCTTGGGACCCATCACGGTACACACATAGGCTTTGGGCCGTGTGCCGGGATGCCTTGCCCTTTGGGGGTAGTCTACGTGCACGTACGAAATTTTGGCTTGTTGTACGACGGCGATTCGACGGTACACGGGCCACTGTAAGTCCACTTGTATGACGGCGATTCGACGGTACAAGGGACACCCTAAATCCACTCGCATGACGGCGTTGTGACGGTGCGGGTGGAAGGGCAATCTATGTGCACGTATGACATTTTGGCCTATTATACGACGACAATTTGACGGTAAAAGGGTCATCGTAAGTCCACTTGTATGACGGCGTTGCGACGGTACAAGGGACACCGTAAATCCACTCGTATGACGGCGTTGCGATGGTACGGGTGGAAGGTTATGTAGACGGTCTACTTGGTGCGACGGTTTTGTAACGGTACCAATGTGGAGCCTGTCAATTGGGTGCTTATAGGGCCAACGTTTTTACTAAAAGCTTTATTAGATAAAAACATTTTTAGTTGTTTTTCTATCAGTTCAAGACTCAAAAGTAGTTTAAGGGTCAAAATTTCAGTGTATTTACAGGCCCGAGGTTCGGGGCGTTACAATTTAAGTTTTAGTTATAGTTGAAACGATGTCCGACTTTTGTTAATTAATCAACCTAATAATGAATTGAAGAAGATATATTAATGTCAAATGATGTGCTGTCTAGGCAAGTCCATGAGCAAACAGGCATTAGACACTGGGCTTGATATCCTCCAGTCTCCCATGTACTTATCTGGGCATTGAGCCGTTACTCGGTTCTTGAACAAAAGAATCTGACATGACTGTCTGCCTCGGGGTCCGGGGTCATGTTAGATGAAAAACGCAATAAATATAAAGATTGGTCTTAGTAGACTGGTTTCTGAAATTTTCTAGGAACATGACTGAAAGGAAAGGTCATGTTGAAATTTTGTCAAAAATTACTTTTGACTGAATTATTGTTGGACTTGGACTTTCCATTTACCCAAAGAAGAAGTCAGGACATTGGCGCTGTTAGATCGCATCATCAGGAAGCTTGGACTCCATGTAGGGAGAATCTTCACACCTTGTCAATGAGACTTTTATTATGTGTATGTATGATAATATTGTTCCGTGCAAAAATGCATTGTTTTTGCTTGTCATATCATATGGATTTTTGTGTGTTAACTGATTGATGATCTGAGAGTAAAGGTTGTATTTTTATAACCTTGGATTCAATTCCCTAAACTTTCGGAAGGAATTTATACGGATGAACTAGTCGAATGTCCGATAGGGAGGCTAGCTTATGAGGTACTAATTAGAGATGACTACTTTCGCTATGGAACCAAACTTTTGCTTGGTAAGTATAGTTGTTCATTAATGTGTTGATCATCAGGTAAGTTTCAATTATTGAGTACTCACAAAACGTTTGCGAAAGATTGCATGTTCATACTCAAAGATTGTGGAAATTCAACTATCATTATTGTTACTGGTTTTTGTGGTGAATATTTTCCAATTGTTTTTCTCTTCTAGCCATATATCTATATGTTTATTTTAACCTACTATTTTCAAACCTAGCCAGGGTCCCCTGAAGGGAAGCTATGAACGTATGTGATGCTTACCCCCTACCTACTTTCTTGCAGCTGTTCTGGGGTTTCACGATCTTGATTGATAAGTTTGGGCGTGGTACTCCTACATTTTGGTTGGCTTCTGCAAGGTCTCTAGGTCCTTTACCATGTTCTTTTGCTACTACCATTAGAACCTTGCTTTCTTTTCTCTTGTTGTCATTTTCTTTCCGTTAAAGTTGTAATGTATTTCAAACATCTGTAGTATGTTGGTTGAAGTCTTTTGTAAAATTTCGTTTAAGGTCCTTCGTGAACTCGTCACCCTAACGGGTTGGCTTTTTAATATAAACTAGTTGAAGTGTGTTTAATTAAATCAAATCTTGTGTGCAATTTAACTCTGAACCAACCCGTATTCTATCAAACAAAGAGCTTAACTCGTTTTAAGAAATCTTGAGATTATAACACTCGAGATACGAGTATTATATTCTCGGGAATTCTTAAGACGAGTGCCGCTGTGACGATCTTAGATTGGGACGTTACAAAACTGCCTAATGAAAGCAAGTCGGCCCTGCAAACTTTTCAGTTCATGCAAGTTTTTTGGTATAGGCATATCCTGGATGACTTTGATTTTTGATTGGTCCACCGAAATACCACGATGTTTAACAATTAATGAACCCAAGGAATTTTCCGAATGTAACATCGAATGCACATTTTAAAGGATTCATCTTGAGCTGATATTTTTGCAACTTGTTAAACAACATGCGCAGGTCCTGCAAGTGATGTTCCCTTCTTTTAATTTTGACCACTAAGTCATCCACATAACATTCAACATTTTTATGAAGCATGTCATCAAAGATCTTTTGCATGGCTCATTGATAAGTGGCACCGGCATTCTTGAGTCCAAATGGCATCACCTTGTAGCAATAAATACCTTTTGGAGTACGAAATGCTGTGAGTTCCTCATCTTCTGGGGCCATTCTTATCTGATTGTACCCCAACAAACCATCCATGAAGGACAAACCTTCATGTCCCATAGTTACATCCATTATAAGCTCAATTATTGGCAAAGGAAAATCATCTTTCTGAAAAACATCATTTAAATCCCGGAAGTCCACACAAACATGAATTTGTCCATTCTTTTTCTTAACCGGGACGATATTTGCAATCCACTTTGGATATTGGACCTCCCTTATGAAGCCAGCTACTTTTAATTTATCGATTTCCGCCTTAATTTGAGTAAGAAGTTCCATGCGGAAATGACGCTGAGTCTGTTTGATTGAATGCGTTCCGGGCCGAACTGCGAGACGGTGAACTGCCACTTTTGGGTCAAGACCTGACATTTCTTTGTAATTCCAAGCAAAAACATATTTGTATTCAAGGAGCAGTTCATGATATTCTTTCTCTTCAGTACTACTCAAAAGGGTGCTAACAAAGATTGGTCTTGGCTCTTCATTAGTGCCCAAATTAAGTTCTTTCAACTCATCTACAATGGCTTGCCCTCCGTCTTCGAGTTCTGGTGGTGCTTCATCAATCTCATTTTCAGAGGATTCTTTTTCATCTATCTCTTCAACTGTGATCTGGAAAGCAGCTTCAACTATATCTTCCTCTACATCGTCCAAATCACAGATCCCTTTAGATTGCCTCGTAAATATGATTGTGCGTTGTCTTACTTTAAGATACCCATCCGAAGTGACATCGAGTGTTGAGGGTCGTCACATGCGCAAGGGAATAAGGCTTCAAAACTTTCCATCCTCACTTGGTTCATCTTGCATTTTTCTTTTCTTTCCCTGATGATTTTTTCTTCTTAACACGTAATTTGACATTTCGACTCTCTTGAGAACCGAATTTCGCGTCGCTAAGGTTCGGGTCTCTTTTGGTTAGCCCAGGCTAGCCTATGAAACACAAATGCACACGGAGTTGTTGTATCACTATAATTTGATACTCAAGTTTGTGAGGTTGACATGTCAATATGATCAAACGCCAAGGCCTTTGATGTTCCACCATCAATGCGGTCAAACACCGAGACTCGAGGGACTATACTAACCCGATCAAGTGCTGAAACACGAGGAGTAGGGTTGTGGTTTTTCTTCCTCTTCCATAACCACAATGCTGATATGCTGTACATTTGCTTTTTTTTCTTTTCCTTTGGCATAAATTTTGATTGGTCGTTTTGTTGTAAAACCAAGGTCTGCCCTAGCAAGGTCAACTACGTATCCTTGCTTCCTTAGCTTCTTTTGGGTTTCATTAAGTCTATGGATTTCTTCACCTGTAATATCTGGACTAAGCTCCACTAGTGCAGAAGATGAGGTAAAAGTCATACCCAGCCTTACACAACAACTTATAGGCATTAGGGTCGAAGCCTTCAGTTCTTTTACTTGGGAGGGTTTTGTGCCCGTAGAGTGTGTAAACGGTTTGATGAATCATTTTAATCGCTTCTTTGGAGCGATTAGGCCACCCAACATAGGAAGAGGCACTGTTGATGTTTCCTTCAAGACCTTGAGGTCTATCTCCTCTAGCTTTCGCGGTTGTTCCTTCTCATACTCCTGTACGAATGGAGATTGTCCCTCCTTTTGTCGAGACTTTGGAATGTGTCGGAGAATTGGGATTGAGGAAATACTGGATCTTTGTGAAGATGATTCACCTCCCTTGGATCTGACACCTTTTTTTTTTTTTTCCTTTGTAAACTTGGCCATCGATTTCTTAACTTTCTGTGCCTTTTCCTTTTCGATGGAAGAGATTTCTATTGGGACAACCACATCCATCACATTGCTATCTGTGTAAAATTTTGCATCGGAAAAATGTGACTCAGCTTTAGTGAAGGGCTTTGTATCGCCTACCACTTTCTTTACCGTGTCCCTGTAGAAGTTGAAACATTGATGGAGAGTCGAAAGTACAATCTCTTTTCATGAACCCAAGGTCGCCCCAAAAGTAGGTTATAAAAAGTCCTTGCATCAATCACATGGAAGAAAGCACTTGACTTTAGCTCTCCTATTACAAGATCTAACCTCACCATGTCGATGGCTTTTTGCCCTCCTTGATTAAAGCCTTAAATCATGAGCTGGCTTCGAGACAGTTCCTCAGTTGAAATTCCTAGTTGTTTCATTGTTGACTTGGGCATAATTTTCACAACAGAACCTCTATCGATAAGCATTCATATAATTTTATGTTCTCATATATATCCAGACATAAAGAGGGTACGATTATGTGGTTTGGACCCCAACTGAAGGTCTTCATCTATAAAAGTGATAGATGCACAACACATGGTGCATTCGGATGACCTAAGCTCAAGTTGTGCTACGCCTTTGAGTTCAGAGAAATAATGGCTCGGGTTAGCTGAATCAATGCACCTCTTACCTCCTTTGAGAGTCGTAGTATTTCTTGAACATCGAGGCCTTGTGGTAGGCCATACATTTGTGCTAACATTTCTTGCTCTTATGTAGTTTTGTTGACATCATTAATATCCTCTTCATCATGTGAGGACTCCCCCTCACCAATCTCATAACAGGTTGTCATGTAAACTGACTCTATTGATGTATCTTCGAAGAAACCTTTAGGGAAATATTCTCGAAGCATGATAGAGGCAAGTGGTTTCTGCTTCAAAGGCCTATCATTTTGACCAGTATTTTTTTTCTTCATCGACTTTCTCCCACCACTTTTTCTTGGGCATAGAGAAGTGTCTCTTTTCCATGGCTCCTTGCTTGGTTGTGGATCTAGCACATGCTTCTTACTTGGCCTCCTTCGGGTGACTAAAGTCCACCCTTCATCTTCTTCAACAAGCATATCACCCTGAGTGTTAACATTACACTGGGGGCTTATCTTATCGGATGTCTTTTCAATCCCAACTCGTGTATTCTTAGGACTTATCCTTAATGATCATATCAATGACTTTGATGATGAAGTAGGTAATGGTATAGGATCAAATGTTCTAAACACCACTGTTGTATTATTAGATTCAGCCACATCATCTATGTCTAATTGAATTCGTCCTTGCTTCGCAAGGTTCATAATTAGCTCCTTTAGCATGAAGCACTTCTCCACTGGATGACTAACTATGTAGTGATACTTACAATACTTGGGGTCATTAACCTGATTCATTTCTTCAGGCCGCTTGCATTCAGGTAATTCAATTACCTTCTTTTCAAATAAATCCTTCAGCATGCCAGTAACATATGAATCTGGGAATGGATACTTTTTCTCCTCCAAGTCTTTTAGAGTGCGTTTACGCCTCTCTTGGTCTTAAGTTGGCTCCACTCTCTTCACCTCCTTCCTTTTAACACTTGTTGAGATTTTGATAGGAGCTGTGTTGATTGTCATTGCTTCCTTGGTGGGCTTCTTTGTGGGCTTATCTTTATATGCCTTGTGATTGAACACTTTCTCTTTCCAGTAGTCCTCCACAAGATCTTTCATACCACCATGACTGGCTATGCATACCTCCATATCATGAGCTCGAGTTGCCAGCTCCTCAAACGTCTTAGGCTTGATACCCTGCAAAATATATAGCAAATTCCAATGCATACCTTGTATGCACATTTCCACTGTCGATACTTCAGAAATTCTATTCTTGCAGTCAAGGCTTAATGAACGCCAACGGTTGATGTAGTCAATAGTTGGCTCATCCTTCCTTTGCTTCGTGTTAGTGAGCAACATCATGCTTACTATATGTCGCGTTCTGTAAAAGCGATTCAGGAACTCACGATCCATTTGCTCCCAACTCTCGATGGATTTAGACTCCAAGTTAGTGTACCAGTCAAAGGTATTCCCTTTGAGGGAACATACGAACTGCTTCACCAGGTGGTCACCCTCAGTCCCAACATTATTGCAAGTTTCGACAAAGTAAGCAACATGTTGCTTAGGGTTGCCCTTTCCGTCAAATTGTTGAAACTTGGGTGGTTAATACCCTATCGACATCCTCAAACTGTCTATCCTCTTGGAATAGGGTTTGGAATACATAAGTGTATCCCGAGAAAGGCTGCCATATTGGGCTTTGATAGTGTTCGCAATCATATCTTGAAGTTGTTGGATAGATAACGAACCGATTGAGTCTAATTCACCTCCGGACTTCCACTTCGACCTGGAAGGGGATTTTGGATGCTGCTTAAATTTAAACTCCTCGATTGACTTTTTTTTGTTTCCTTTGTCGACTCGTTTCCTCCCCATTTTTGAATTCTAGCTTACTTATGAGTGAGGCAATTTGCATATCCTTGTCCTCAACAGTATTTGTTAACTTGGCTATGGCTTGGGTCATCTAAGCCAATTGTTCTTCCAATGTCATAGTTTCCGTCGTTAGTGCCTGCATAGCCACAGTATAAGAAGAATCTGAAAGTTCTTCCGAGTGCATTTTTGAGATTTCTTTCTTTTGGCCTTCTCTCGGGGATCCCGAATAATACCCAGTACTTAAATCAACGTCCGAGACAAGTGATGGTGATGGGCCCTTGACTCTTTTGAACCTGAAGAGCACCTCTCCTTGCTTCTAGAAACATGGCCTTTTGCCCCTAGCGAGGCCAAGGTGATGACTGGTTGGTGTTTGGGCAGAACTTCGTGCTTCTTGGATGGAAGCATCGTTGAAGTTGGAACTTAGGTTGACATCTGGGCCCTCAACCTGCTCTGAGTGACGCAGCCAATAGAGTCGTTGCTGGCCTAGGAAACGGTAGCATCTTTCTTGTTCCTGCTCACCGGTGCAACCTGGGTCTTCTTTGATGCCATTTCTTGAATCAGTTTGAAGAGATTGAATGTAGGAGAAAGAAATGAAAGGCAGATTGGTCCCATTGGGCGTGCCAAATTTGTAATCACGATTCCTACAAAAGTAAATAAACAAGAACACGTGTACAAAATAAATGTATTATATTAATGATTCAGGGTTACAATCTCTGTTTTGGGTTCTCTACAAGAAGAGATTCCTCTGATTCGATCTCCAAAGTTTTGATCTTGATTCAAGGGTGGTGATCACTTGATCTTGAACAATAATGGAATGGTGAGAAGGTTGGCACTTGAGTGGAGCTTTTGACTTTATCACAAATTTGGTGAAGTGTGTAGGGAATTTCTCTGTCTTTTGGGAGTTTGCTTTGGCCCAAAGATCCCCCTTCTCAATCTGAGCCAAGTATTTATAGGCACTTCTAGGCTCTTGATTTCAAATTCCTAATTTCCAAAATTAGGGTCTTGATTAGAGAGAATTTCAACTAAATTGATGCTAATTTGAAATTGATTGGGTATTTAATTCCCATAATTTGGGAATTTACCAATCAGTTTGATTTGATTGCTCTAATTGAATGTCTGATTTTAATCACCCACCAATCAACTTAATTTGATTAGCTTATTTTAAATTAGAGTCAATTAATTTAAATTAATTGATCTAATTTAATGCTTGATTTAAATCGGAGCCACTTAACGGGCAATTTGCCATTTTTGCCATCAACTTTATTTAATTGGAAGTCCCCTTCTTATGTTGCCATGTGTCCTCCCTTGGAACTGTATGATTTGGATGAGTCATGTGCCACATGTCATAATTTTATAAGTCATATACCACATGTCATTTTGGCTTTGACCGATCAAACTTTGACTTATTGATCACAAAACAGTTGTCTAGTGATTTTTTATATCACCAAAATTTATTTGTCTACAAGGTAATGTCCATGATAGGTGTGGAGTCCAATTGTGGCATTAACCTCTTCTATGGATTGGTCAACATCAAACTCACAACAACAATGGGCTAAGCATGCTTTTAGTGGATCCTCAATATTATCCCTAAGCGAAGAATCTACCACCATATTATCGATGCAAATGCTATCCTCACCATAATGTGGTTTTTGAGACCCAAAATTTTCCAAATTTATTTTGGAATTCTAGAAATTGTTGGGTGGAAAATCGTATTTTTCACCTTAAGCTTTAATTATTTGACCAACTTTGACTAGGGTTTTGACCCAAGTTAGACCTTTAAAAGGTGGTACTTTTACTCACGAACCCAACGAAGCAAGTCTCGTATTATTCCGAGTCCGGGAAATTATTTTATGAATTTCCCAAACTTTCATTTTTTTAAAAGCATTTTATCCTAATTTGTGGAGCTTGAAATTTCTGAAATTTTTCTAAAGGGCAAATTGGTAATTTGATCTCATAGTTAATTAGTACTAGTCGATACGACTCCGTAGTATTTTTCGGGGTATTTTTCTGAGTCCTGGGCTATTTTTAATTAATTTTTGAAGTTAAGAAAAATAGAAAAAAAGAAAAAAAGAAAATGAAGTAGAAAACACCAAATCGCGCCACGTGGCACGATCTGGGCCGTTGGATCTCGCATGGCCCATCTGATCCGACGGCTGCATGTGCAACCAGCTGCATGGCCCGCGACACGTGGCAACCTCTCCACTTGACATGTGGAGACAGTTGGTGGTGAGTCCACCCACTGAGTCAACGAGTTGACCGAGTTGACTCAGTCAAGCCTTCCTATAAATAGTGCCGCACCCTTGCTGGTTCTTCATCCATTTTCAGCTGCACGCTTCCCAAGAGAGATATTCTCTCTCCTCTCTCCTCCTTTATCTCTCTTCTTCAATCTTGTTTTGAGTTTATCTTGAATTCTGGAGCTGCGATCGACGATCCGATTACGCCTACGCGATCATGGCGACGAGCTCTTCAATTCTAGTAGTGTGAAGGCTATGTTTTGGTGAAGTTTTTAAAAAAATCATTTCTGAACTCCATAGGTAATTTCTTGATCCCTGTCGAATTTCTGCAAAAATTTTGTTAAATAAATCTCTTGTTAATTATGCTATTTTAATCTTGTTACTTAGCAAGTCTAGTAGTATCGAGACTCTGCTCGTGGGAATTCTTCAACAGGTATACCCTTAACCCAGCTTATTTAATTTACTATTGTTTAAGTGGTGGTTATAGACGAAACGCCGTTTAACTATTGTTATTAAATGAACTTAATAAATATTGAGGCCATATCAGTGATAACCAAATAACGTGATGACTAAGGTCAGTCCATGAGCATACAAGCATTGGGTACTGAGCCAGAGCTCCCTCAGTTTTCTCATGCACTGACCTGGTCACGTTGTAAGGTTCATATATAATCAACCTCCTCGACAATAAATTAAAATAAACTTAGAAACCACACGGTCTGACATGACTGTCTGCCTCGGGGAGCAGGGTCATGCCGGATCAATAATTTAGAGAAGCCTAGCAAGTTACGCTAGTGCCAAACCTCTAGATTTTACCTGGTCTTAACAGACAAGGTTGAGAGTACGTTTAGTACGTTCCTAATAGCTGTCGTCGGATTCGGATCTCGAGTTTCCCAACAGGTACAAGTGGGACCCAGACACAACAAATAGATCAGGCAAGGGACACACTTTAGTAAAACAGGTAGGGGAAGGTACCATATCCCGGTTATTGGATTTCCTGCTTATTTTTGTACTATATGTATATGAAAATGTCTTTCACAGAGAATGTGCATGATTTTTGTATGGCATATTTGTGTGATTTTCTGTGTGGTACCTTGGACGACCTGAGAGTAACGGGCACGTGTTGTGACCTTGGGTTTCGATCCCCTAAACCTCCGAAGGGGTACGTACGGACTGGTTAGTCGAATGTCCTTCTGGGGAGGCTAACCAATGTGGTATTACCAGGTAAATGGATACTCTGACCACAATATCGAGGTGGTGGTTAAATTTCCGATACTGGCGGTTGGTCTGTATGTGATCGGTCGCAGGTATGTTTCTGAACTATGTCACGTGACAAGAAGGATTTTCACCGAAAAAGATGTATGAGCATGCAAAGGCTTTACTCACTGATTATTGGCATAATTACCTTTATCATTACTGGCTTTAGTTACAATATTATTGGTATTGATACCATGTTTTTGAGTGTACATTGCTTTTAAGCTGTTTTCCTTGAAATCCTATATTTTCGAGTATTGTTTCAAACCTAACCAGGATTTTCCCTCGAGGGAAAGCGATGAACGTATGTGACGCTTACCCCCTACTATACTCTTGTGAGTGCAAATAATCCAGTTGTTGGAAACCAAGATTGAGGTCGTAGGTGTGCCACTTGCAGCTTGTCAGTTTCAGTCTTGTTATCTGGTTTAGATCCTTTCTTTGGATCCGTGGTGGTGTTTCTCTTTCATCCTCGTAGGTGGCATATCCCAATGGCTATCCATGAGTCCAATTTGTTGCACCACTTTGTTGAAGACTGAGTCAGTCTGGCGTGGGTTGGACTATCCTGACATATCTGTTTATCTACTGTTTTATTATGTAGCATTAGGGTTAATGTATTTGAAACACATAACCCTCACGAGTTGGTACTCTTTACTATTATTTATAATATGAGGCATTTTCAGTAATTTCTTTCGCTGTATTTTTACTACTCTGACCCAACCCGGGTTCTTCAATAAAAAGGGCTTAACTCGTTTTAGAGAGCTTGGGAATATAATACTCGGGGTAAGGGGTATTATAGTCTCAGGATCTTTAAGACGGGTGCGGCTGTGGTGTTCCCAGTTTCGGGGCGTCACAGAAAAAGTGGTATCAGAGCGGTACGACCTAAAATAATAATAATAATAATAATAATAAAATAAATAAATAATAATAAATAAATAGATAACTTTGTAAGATTGTTAGTAGATTATTTTTACTAATATGCAGGATATGCCAACCCAGAGCCGATTCAGCAGATTCTTTCGAAGTTTCCACCCAAACACATTTTTCGATAAGTCTTTCCCTTGAAACACTTTTGTTCCTTGTATTATTTGTGTCAATCATTCCCTTATTTGTTTTCAGTCTTGCTGACAAGATGCCGCCCCGTTTTGATCGAACTAACAGTAATGCCAATAATTGGTTCGACCCGCAACAAATGGCTGAATTTATGCAGGCTTTCTTTGCTCAACAAGTTGGTAACCGTCTCACTCCCGCTGAACGTGAAGATAAGCGACGAGGCGAGTACTTAGATCGTTTCGTTAGGACTAAGCCGATGAAGTTTCACGGAAGTTCTGAACCCGATTTAGCTGAGAATTGGGTTACGCATATCGAGAAGAAGCTCGAGTCGATTAATGCACCAGATGAGTACAAGATCTGGCTAGCTACACATGTGTTTGAAGGCGAAGCTGACGGATGGTGGAGATGCATTAGGCACTGAGAAAAATATTAACACTATGACTTGGGAAGGATTTAGGGAATTGTTCTACAACAGATATTTTCCCGAGCCACTGCAGATGACAAAGATGAAGGAATTCATGGATCTAGAGCAGGGTAACATCATAGCCTACCTTAATTAGCTCCCTGCATGTCTTTCTCTGTCTCTCATAATTCAAAACACATATATATACAATTAGCTGCAGAGGTCTTCTATTTGTGGCAAAATGGGCTGCAAGTAATCAGATAAGCGAAACCCAAAGCCAAAGCACATAAACAGATTGTGGTCTCCTGAAAAAGACCAAAGGCTTCGAAACCCCATCCTATAAAATGACCATAGCTGCTGGAGCCTTGTTCCCATAAATGTAGTTGAGTTTTTTAGCTAAACTCCTATACCAACTCTAGTATATATATATGTATATATTGCCTACCCAGTTCACCAAACGTTTCAAATGTGCACCAAATTTGTAGGATGTTCAAAGCATTGCCTATTAGTTAATGAATGCATGTATCCCTTATCATTCCATCCAAGATGACTATGATGATCAAGAATTTCTAACCGTTTGATTCTTATATTCCTTTCCCATTTTTTGAAGAAACCTTTCCCATAATGATAACTATAAAAATGGCCAATCTCCAATCTATTGTTTATGTAAATTATGTGGCATGCTTACTATCTATTATAGTTCATTAAAAATTACTCCATATAATTAAGATTAAGAGACATTTTATGAATTAATTTAAGCTACAATTAAGATTAAGACACATTCAGATTGGTAATCATAAAAGACTCTCAATTAAGCTGCAAATCATTAACTCACCCTATAATTATTAAAAACAAGCTACTCCAAACACAAGGATTTAGTCATATGCCTAGCAGATTTGTGTAATTAATCCCTTACATGTTTTTCCTTGGCTTTCTCGTCCCTCCAGTTGCTAGATTTGCTCTTATACATATGGCCTCAATTCTCAATATATGTAATTTGTTGACCCTCCTAAGTTTGCCAACAAATGAAAAATATATTGAATACATACTTAAAATACCAAAATATTAAACATGCAACTGAATATATACTCTTGGTAGTTGGTACCAATTTTTTGGCTTCCATGTGTTTTTGGAAAGGTCGTGAGCCACCATGGTGGTTATGTGGCAGCTTACTTCGATTTTCTCCATTGATCCTAGCACATTTCTACATGAGAAAAAAACATCAAAGTTATAGATTAACCATAAGTAGTATAAAGAAAAATCAATCAAAAGATCAGTATAATTAATTAACATACCTGATATTCATTTGTTGAGTCCAACTCACAAACGCAAGGCAATCACAAGCGAAATCATGCACAAGCACAAGCACAAGCAATACCGTCCGTTTGTTAGCTTTTCTACAAAAACTTAACATGGTATTTGTTCTTAGTAAAAAAGAAAAAGGAACAGAAAAGTGAGCATATTTAATGCTTTGGACTTTGGAGGTAACGATTTAATTGACAGAGAGATAAAGACTCTGCTTGCAAAACATTACTAGAGGTGTTGGTTTTTACTAGGAGTAGAGTCAGTTGAAAGCACATTATTCAATTAAATATTAAATTTTTGTTTGCAAAGCTTGCGTCATATCTTTGCAAATATTAAAGGTAGAGTAGTACTAAAGTCAATATAGTCATATCTTTGCAAATAGTAGAGGTAGAGTAGTACTGACTACTAAAGTCATATCTTTGCAAAACTTGCATCATATCTTTAGCTGAGCAATATTAAAGTCAATAAAGTACTAAAGTCATCCCTATAGTTGCAAAGTTTGCGTCATATCTTTAGTATTTTACATTTGCAAAGTTGCAATGCATATGAAACAAATCACTTTTAGTATTTGTCTATTCTACATTTTTATAATGTAAAATATCTCCAATCAATCATGAACACTAAGAGCCCCAAAGGACAACAGTTTTAAGGTTTTTTTTTTAATTATTTACTCTCAGCATTTGCCAAGGAGAAGAAAAACATAGTTTAGTTTAAGAGAGAGGAGCTATTAGCTATATCTATCTATCTATTTAGGGAAGACATGTTCCTATTTGTTGAGCATAAGAAGAAACTTAGGAGGCTAGTGTAGTGGTGAAAATCATCGATATACAGAGAGAAATAAATTAAGAAAAGAAAAACAAAGGTGAAATGGGCAAGCCTCCTTGCTGTGATAAAGAAGGGGTTAAAAAAGGACCATGGACTCCAAAAGAAGATATCATTTTAGTCTCTTACATTCAAGAACATGATCCGGGCAATTGGAGGGCTGTTCCTACCAATACAGGTTCAATTGTTTCACCAAATTATGTCTCTGTATACACATATTATTATTATATACACTTATTACAAATAAATAAAATTCAGAATAAGCTCAAATTAAATTAAATAAATAATGTTACATTATTTGAGGAATGTAGCATCACTCCAAATAACAGCAAGGCAAAAGCAAACTTGGGGTAGTGTGAAAGGAAAAGATATTCTCATGCATATGAACTGATGGATCAAATAAAGTTAATTTTATTGGTCTCTTCCACACCCACTTTCTTAATTATCCATCCAAGATGTCTATAAACTGCATGTACTCACACATATAATTGGTTACTCTTTAGTATATAGAGCAGCGATAAAAGTAATAACTAAGCTAGCTAGCTACTGGTACATTTCCATTAACATTACCTTAATGTATTTGGAAATTGGGCATATATACAAACTATTTAGACAAATTTTTACATGTTAATATTATCCCTGTGTAATTAATTCCATTTCTTAAAGAGAAAAAAAAAACACACACACACACACATACATATAAGTACTCACTGGTGAATATGTAATTTATATAGCAAAATCTACCACGTACTCAAATTCAGCATGAAAAGAAAAATAGCAATGTACTAATAAAGAAGAACTTAATACAAATCATCCCAATTCCAAATTTTCGAAAACATTCAGGATACCATTAACACCCATTCGAACTAATATATGAAAATTGTATTCTGTTTCTGTAAAACTATGAAAGTAATGGAAAGATCAATTCATTTGTGTTATGCAAAGCATATTGGATTTCGTCAAATATAAACCTGATTAGCAACATAATTCTTGTCTCTTTTTTTAGTAACATATCATGGGTATGTATATAATCTGCTGGTCAATCTTGTTATGGGTTGTAATGGCAATCTGGGTTTTGTATAATTTTGAAATGAGGCAGAATGTTGTAATTAACTCTCCATTATTTGTTATTGGAGGAAGTGACATACAAACCAAAATCCTTTAAGAGAAAAAATGAGAAAAAGGGGAATTTCCATAATGAGACTAAAAAGGAAAGCTTTACCACTTACCTCTTGTCTCACCACACACACAACAACAAAGAAATTTGCTCTACATCCAATCTTATAACCTCTATTGAACAACAAGCTGGCAATTCAAAACCAAAGATAGCTATTGAATACAACCTAAATAGGCTAGGAATGGGCCTCTGCAACAGCCTTCATCATAAGACTGTTTAAATGATAATTTGCCATGTCTCTCATTGCCTACATCCTTTCTTATAAATCAAGAACCTTCACTCTAGTAATACCTCTCCATTAATAGTAAGCCAACATAAGAGTGTCTTAGCGTAAATAGACCAGCCAAGCAAATATTGGACGAATCCATTTTACAAATCAACATTATTCCCTTTTAGCATTCCCTAGATAAAAGTGGGGTGACCATGTCCCCAACTAAAAGCTAAAAGAAAGCCTTTTCTCAGTGTTATAGGACATGTGCCTTACAACTTACAAGCACTCAACATAAACTAAACAATGATTCTTCATAAACTTCTACAACAATTTTTCAGCAAATCCAACAACTTGTTCATAAACTTTTACTTCTTCAACTTGTTGACCAACTTGTCCAGCAAGTCCAACAACTTGGCACGGAGAAGGAACATTTTCAATACAATCCAGATTGCTATTCTACTACATAGAAAGAGCAGGAAAAAAAAACAAAAAAAGCAGCACCCCAAAATAAATAAATACTTAGAAAGAGCAGAGAAAACATTTGTCATCGAGACTCATGACAAGTCAATTAGGAACGAAGGGAGAGAATGAGATAATGAGAAATTTGGAGAATGCGGTATTAGCATAGCACATTTTGGTTTCAGATTTTTCAAAAGGTTGCTAGAGATAATTTAAGCTTTTACTTTGTCTTTGGTTTGAAAAGAATATAGTTATTTGCAAAGACCAATAAGATACAGAGTGAAGAACCAATTTACTAGAGGCTATACACGACTCTGATAAAGAAGGTTTCTAGTTTTTATTTTTTATTTGTATGGTTTTCGAATGATAAAGGGCAATCTTATGTAATTTTCATTCCATGTAGTTATCGAAAAGAGAAATATTGCATCCCCATTTCCTTTTTAATCCATGAAAATTAACCAAACAACCATTCCAACTCAGACATACGGCCAAACAAACATAGAGGGTTTCGGAAATGCAAACCTGAAGACAAACAATGGAAGACCTCTCAGCTAACCAATACACTCGACACTTGTAGATTGGGAAGATATGCTGAGAATCAAGCGCCGCCGTCGGAGTGGGCCGAGTCGGAGTAAGCAAGAGAAAGAGAGAGTGAAAGAGAAATTAGGACAAATGAGAAAAAATTCTTTTTGAAAGAGTCTTCAGAACAAGAGAAGTTTCTTTTTGGGAAATGTAAAAAATCATTAAAAAAATAGAAAAGGGAAAAAATTGGGGGAAAAATATTCTAGAGCCAAAATTTGGTACCTTAATTATACGCGACGAACCTAAATACAATAGGCGACCAACCATTTGGTCGCCCTAAAGTTCAGTCACTTCACGCGTAGACCCGCCAAGGAATTGGCGACGAAATATTTATTTCGTCGCCCAATAATCTATAGGCGACGAAATATTCTGTCGCCAATTTGTATTTGTTTCATCGCCAATGAATTTACATATGAATTTGCAAATAACCAGCTTCTATAAGTCTTTACCAGGTGCCTAATCTTCCTTTCCGCCGCAACATTTTATTGTGGTGTGTGAGCACAAGTGAGTTGTCCGCGAATACCATGTTTAGTACAAAAAGAATTAAAATCTGAAGCGGTAAACTCTCCACCATTATCAGTCCGAAGACACCTTATTTTCCTTTCAAGTACTCCTTCAACACTGATCTTGAACTCATGGAATTTGGAGAAGACATCAGACTTTTCTTTCACAAAATTTACCCAAGTATATCTTGTAAAATCATCTACAAACAACAACATGTATTGACAACCTTTGAAATAAGGTTTAGTTGTAGGTCCCATCAAATCACTATGGACTAATTCCAATGGAGCCTTGGTCCAAATGTAATGTGCCTTCCCAAATTGGCACCCTTCACAAACTTTATCACAGGTAAATGAGTCTATCCATACAATTTTTATCCTGTGTAAGGTTATCATAGATTAATATAGAGAAGTACTCTAAATCTAATTTATTAGCAAATTAATATGAAGTTAGCCATGTTTTTAGGCCCATTACATAACTAATCTCATAATCCGAATCGTCTATTATTTAAACCCTACTTTAAAGATCATCATTACAAAAAATCAACTAAATTGAAAACATTTAATTGTCTAATTGTAATCAAATAAATAGACAATCATTGTTTTCGATAAAAGCATATAAATATTATTATTTTAATCAAACGGCAAATTACTTCTAATTTTAAAAAAAATTTTACAGAGATGATCTTTGAAGTAAAACCTAAAAAATGAACAATTCAATTTTTGAGATTATATTGTGCAATAAACTCAACATAACAATATGGTGGTTAGCTTGTATTAACTTTTTAACTATATAGCATTCTTGGATTAATATATATCATGCCCTTATTAGTCTTTTTAACCCTAATTTGTTGGCAAATCAAGTGAATAAATAGGAAGAGGGTTTTGCCGTTTGGGTTTTGTTTTGACTATTGTGTTTCCTCTGTTCAAACACTGGACAGAAGGGAATGGCGTATTCAGGGTCGTCAAAATCTTCTGTATTGAGATCGCTGTGCGGAGCTGTGGTTGAAAGTTGGTCTTGGCGCCGTTCCTACGCCAAGTTAGCTGCTTCTTCTTATGTGGAAGGGCGGAGGGAGAAAGACGAAGGAGAAGTTGAAGACGACTTTGCAGTGAGCTCCGGAATCAGCAGACCCCTTTCTGAAATCCTCAAGCAACTCAACAAGAAAGTCCCTGATTCCCTCATCAAAGTCCGCTCTGAAGATGGGTTTTCCTGCAAATACATCCCCTGGTATTATATGTAGACATGTATATTTTATTTTAATTTCAAAATCTTCGGAAAAATGAAAACAAGCAAAAGGGTCTCTGAATCCGTTGTGGAATTGACATTTCAGGCACATTGTTAACCGGATTATGAACTTGCATGCTCCAGGTACTATTTTCCGTTCATATCCCAAAGACAAAGTGATTTCCGGTTCTTGTTTTTCAATTTCATGTTAAATAATTGTATTTGTAGAATGGTCTGGTGAGGTGCGAAGCATCACCTACTCTGCTGATTCTAAGTCTGTATCTGTTGTTTATCGTGTCACGCTTTATGGAACTGACGCCGAGGTACCCTATTCATATTTCAATTTTTTTTTCCTCTTAACCTTTTAATTATGATTCTGTTGGATGCTGTAATTCACAATTATCTAAACAATCTACATTTTTCCATTACATGTGTTTAATGTATTTAGAAATGAACATGTGTTAGTATATGTATCTCCTATGTACAAATGAATTGCTGGAATTCAGTTGTATAAGTATTCAGAAATCTGGTGTCATGAACTGTTTTTTCAGTGAATTTGGAACTCAGTTGTATTAAGGTAAGCATTCTCTCATCTTGTTTTTTATGAGAACCTCATAGAACTGTTTCTTAATTTCTGTCTTGATCTTTTTGTTAATACAAGTGGCCTTTATGATTTATGTGATGGTAGGGTCGGAAAGTTGTATACATTCCTTTGGTGGTTTCTCTAAGTATTACTGAGATAAATATTTGTTTAAGGAAAAACTGAAATATATGTCAACTTTGTTCTAATAGTTGAAGTCAGGAGGCTTCCACAGGTTCTGTGATTATGAATTAAGAAATTCACGGAAGATTTGGTTGATGCTCCTTTAATGTGCTTCAAAAAATAGAAAATAAAGAGAGAGAGAGAGAGAGAGAGAGAGAGAGAGAGAGAGAGAGAGAGAATAATGGAAATTTTGGATCTGATTTGCTTTCCACTCTATTTGTGTCCTGTTTCTGCCAGATTTTCAGGGAGTCGATAGGCACAGCTTCAGTAGATGACACAAGTTATGGGGATCCTGTACAGAAGGCAGAAGCAATGGCATTTCGCCGAGCTTGTGCACGCTTCGGGCTCGGCCTTCATCTTTATCATGAGGATTTGTCGTAGTGGGACATAGCTAGTGCTTGTGCTATGAAGCATATAGGCTTCTATGCAATGTTTTGTGGATGATGGATGGATGATGCTTCAGGTGACTTGTTACTTTCTGCTGTGACTTGTGTGGGTAGATTTTGATGATGCGAATCATGCGACCCAGTTTTTTGGAGTGGAAATTTTGTGTCGTATATAATTGTCATTCAAGCATTAGCCTCTATAAGTAATTAAGCTAACATGTGGAGTAGTTTATGGTCAAAATGTTGTGTTTTGGATTTGTTTTTCAGTTCTAGTTATATTTGATCATGTTGTGCAAGTAGCGCAGCTTCATGAAATAGACTGACTTGTATATTCTGCATGGACTTTGTGGACTGAACAAAATTCTGTTATTGATGATGGGTATCCGAGAGAAGCTACCATTTTATATGAGTTTGCTGTAATGTGCCTCCAGGATTTAAAGGGTTAGCATGCTACAAACTAAACATTGTAGATGGATGGAACTGTTTGTTCTACTAAGCAAAAACGAGGATTAGGGGCAATTATAAAAAATGCTGTAGGTGAGTTGGTCCTCGACAGGGCAAGTCGAGCACAGTATGTTTTCTGCATATGGGCAAGTCAGGTGCTGGCTTTTCTGGAGGGTCTTAATAAATTAGTGTTGGAAAGTGGCCTTTGTTCTTGTTGAATCTGATTCCATTGAAGGGATCAATTGGCCGCATACCGAGGCGAGGGTTTTGACTTAGGCTTAGTTTAGGATTGTTGTGAGAAAAAACTGTTGTAAAGTAAAACAGATGTGAAGTAAAGTTAGCTTAGAAGTAAAGCAGTTGAGTATTTGGTAAATTATGTTTTCAAAAGTGTTGTGAGTACAAAAAGTAGTATGAAAATGTTTGGTAAATTATATTATAATGTAAAACTATTGTGTCTATTTATAATTACTAAAATGAACATGATGATGAAAGTGTCTTTCACTTATTTCTTTGGTAAAAATAAAATGTTTTTTACTTGTTTTTGAAATTTTTTGCTACAAATTTGTATTAGCTTTAATTTTTCAAAGAACAACATTATTAAATAAGTATGCCTATTATTTTTTTTGGATATATTATAATTTTAATCGTATAAATAAAATATCATAATTAATTATCACAATATAAAATATAACTAACAATTAAAATATTCTGAAGACAAAACGTTCAAGGAGAAAACAAAACATAAAATAGGGATAAGAGATATGATTTGCAAAAATCAATGAAAGTATTATGGGTAAAATAAAATATTTATTGTTGCTGTGATTCATTGCAGCTTTCATAAACACCTAGAAATTTGCTTTCTATTTTTGTTGTGGGAAGTTGAGAATTGTGGAGGAAAGCAATTTTTAATTTTTTTACCAAACACCAAAACTGTTTTAGGTGATTGAAAATTGTCATCTACGATAATTTTTGGATCCTGCACTGCAATCCCAAACTAGGCCTAAATTCATGGTCCCAGATAGGCTCTTAAGAATGCTCTTACTCTTCAAATTGTTTTGCGTGAAATTTGTCAAATTGCAAATTGAAGAAATAAGTATTTCTAGGCCTGGAAAAATAGTTACTTTGTTTAGTAAATTATATTTAAATCAATAAAACATTTCAATATTACATAATAGTTAATGTGGGTCTTTTTTTGCCATAAAAATCAATGAGTTTGAAATTTTATCCTACTTTAGTCAATAGGCTGGGTCAGTTTGGTATTGCTGTGAGAAAAAACAGCTGTGAAGTAAAACAACTGTGAAGTAAAGTCAGCTGTAAAGTAAAGCAGTTGAGTGTTTGGTAAACTATGTTTTCAAAAGTGTTGTGAGTGCAAAAAACAGTATTAAAGTGTTTGATAAATGTTAATATAAAAATGCTGTGACTGTGTGTAATTACTAAAATGAACATAATGCTGAAAGTGCATTTCACTTATTTGTTTGATAAAAATAATATGTTTTTTTACTTGTTTTTGAAATTTTTTACTACAAATTTTTATTAGCATTAATTTTTCTAAGAACAACATTATTAAATAAGTATGCCTATTATTTTTTTAGGTATATTATAATTTTAATCCTATAAATAAAATATCATAATTAATTATCACAATATAAAATATAACTAACAATAGACATATTTTTTAATTTAAAATAAACAAATAAAAATTATAGAAATCAATGACGGTATTATGGGTAAAATAAAATATTTATTGTTGATATGAGTCACTGCAGTTTTCAAAAACATCTAGAAACCTGCTTTCTGTTTTTGTTGTAGGGAGTTGAGAATTGTGGGGAAAAGAAATTTTTTATTTTTTTACCAAACACCAAAACTGATGTAGGTGATTGAGAATTGTCATCTACAGCAGCTTTTGGCTCCTCCACCGTAATCTCAAACGGAGCCTTAGTCTACATACGGAAAATACCATTTTTTCCATTATGTTTTATTCATTAATTATGAGCATAAAATTATGTCGTTGCCCTTGATTTGGTTTAAGGTTTAGAAATGAATTTAGGTTTAGGATTTGGGATTATAGAGCTTATGACTTAAGGTTTTGATCTCCAATTTTGGGCGAGGCTAATGTAATACCCTGAATTTTTTGCTTATATTAATTTTGTCACTTAAGCTTTGTAACCTTATTCTTAAGGTTTCTTTAAAGGAATTGAAGTTTTCCTTAATTTTTTTTTAACTAACCAAGACCTTTGATTATAGTTCTAGAGTTTAGTCGTGTGAAAGTTGATTTTTAGAAAAGGAAATTCAAGAATTTAGTGATTATTTTATTCATTTTCATTTTCATTTTCCGAAATTAAATTATGAGAGAAGGATTTTTTATAATTTTTTTGGAAATGATTTAACTATTTTGAGGCTATAGAAAATTAGTACTCATCGTTTTGAGTCCGTAAAATTTTTCGAGGAATTATTTGGAGTCCCGAGCTATTTTTTGTGAATTTTCGAAATTGGAAAAATAGAAAAAATAGGAAATTAAAAGAAATGAAAAAGGGTTGCTGACTGGGCCGACAGCACGCTACGTAGCGCGTTGCCGTTCGCCCAAACAAGCTGAAAAGGCATTGACGGAGCACACATACAGGATAGTGGTGCGCTGCACCACACGGAAGGATAGCTCATGTTTTAATATGAGCCTTTGAAGCTCATTAAACCGAGTGAATCCCAGCCGTTGATTCCTTAAGGAACCGATCACTGTAGCAATCGAATCCCCTTTGACTCCGTGTCTCTAAGTGGAGCGACTTAGCCCGTTTCGTTTCTACAAATTGGCGACCCACTAGTTATTCCCTGACCCAATTCGAATTTCTTCCTTGTTTTTGCACTTTTTAGTGCATTTTGTCCCACATTGGAGATTAAAGAAACTTATCACCCCTTTGTGCCTCATTTTCACTTGCAACACCAAGTGAAGTTAGAGTTACTCACTCATTGGTTCTTTAGGAGTCTCTCTAAGAAGAGATATACCAAAAGGAAAGAGAATTCTCATAGTTTAAAAAGTTTTCTTTGGAGAGCCTGCTAAGGAGGAGGAGTCTTTAGGAGTAGAGTCTAGCTTTCAAGGTCTACAACCGGGTAAGTATTTTATTATTTTTGCTCTATTTATTTTTTTTAGGTTTTAATATTAAGTTGCATGCTTAGATTAATTGAGTAAGATTTATTTATTAATTAAGCATGACTAGGTTTATTTTAGAGATTTAATTGCTTAATTTATTTGGTTAATTATACATAATTAATTTTAACATTAATTTGGAGATTTAATTAAAGGCTAACAATTTGTTAGGCTTAGCATGGAGATTAAATTGAATTTAAACTATTATTCAAGCTTAATTAATTAGTGGAATATTTTGAAGAAATACTAATTAATTAAACACTTAGGTAATACTTAGGTTTGATTTATTCTAACTCAAATTAATTTGTAGAATTACTTTAAAGTTTAAACCAAAGCAATTAGTCAACTAGTTTGACTTTAAGATAAGACTTGAAACTTAGAAACCCTAAACAATAGAGTTTAATCAACTTAGGATTAAAGTCTTTAGGGATGTGTGACCTAAAAGGTTGGGTCATAACGAGATTGTATTAAAATTATCTTTTAACTAAATTGTCGTATTGTTGGATACTAGAAATACCAGTGTCACACCCCAAAATGGGGTCTAACACTTTGGGCATGTGGCAGCGCCACATTTGTCTTTAAACTCAACATATTCTCACTAATCCTAAGTGAAATCATGTCAATATCGAAGATCAATGTAAGGCTTTAAATCAAAACAAACTAACTCCAAAATAGTGGAGAATTTTTTTTCATTTTTCAATAAATAATCAGAGTGTAAGCGAAATGGAAACTTTGTAATAATGGTGAGCTTTAGGTTATTCACTTTAAAATATAAATCAATTTCCAAGTATAGAGATAGACCCTTTGTTTTGAAATCAGTTGTGGGTGGTATTGATAAGTTATTTATTGGTGAATTCTCCCTACTTCCAAATCTTCATCATTCATAATCCGAAATGTCTATGAAGCTGATCATTCTTTTGCCCTAAAGGTTTTGTGCAACTTAACAAACCGTGTAGGGGTGAGCATCACCAAAACAGTTGATCACACACTGAACTAGTACAACAAAACTCAATCATTTCAATATAAACAATTTTTTAACAAGTAGGGTATATCATTGGCTTAAGTCTTTGCCGTAGTGGCCTAAGCACAATCAATTAATTTAGTAAACAATTGGCAGCCTATTTAAAACTTTTAAAAATGAAACCAAATCATTCTTACTTTGAAATATACCCATACTCCATTTCAAAGAACAAAATCACAATTACACAAACATAAGTTATATTTACATTTTCATAAATAATGTTGTAATGTTCATGGTGGTGCTTCCCCCTTACCTTGGTAAGGGGTGTTAGTGACTACCCATGTTCTTATATTTTAAATAAAAATAAAGAAAGAAGTAAATGAGCATGAAATTTAAAGAACAATAAAATAAATAACACTACTAACAATAAAGTAAAGAACTACATAAAATAAAAGGCATAAAATAAATAGAGGACTAGAGAATAGAGAAAACATACATAATATAAAGTTAACTATAAAATAAAAAACTACATAAAATAAAGGGATTAATGCCATTTTGCTCCCCAGACTATGACACTTGTATCAGTTTGCTCCCCAGACTATTAATTTAGAAAAATAAGGACCTTGACTTTGTCAATTTAGCCAATTTAGGATATTCCGTCAATTTATCAAGCAAAATTTAGCAAGAAATAAAAGAGGAAAAATGATGCATGAGAAAAAAATGATAAGATCTAATTGGAAGGGACCATTTTGCCCTCAAAGATTTGGATAAAAAATGTGTAAATTGACAAAAAAACCTCAATTGGCTAAATTGAAAAAGTCAGAGTCCTTAATTTTCCAAATTAGAAGTCTGGGGAGCAAACTGATACAAGTGTAATAGTCGGGGGAGCAAAATGGCATTAATCCCTAAAATAAAAGACATAAAGTAAATAAAGAAAAAGATAAGAAAGAAGAGAAAAGAGTGACATAATATTAAAATTTCATTAAATAAAATGCAAGAGAAATTACATCATATTCTCTCTCAAATATCATAGCCAAATGGCTTGAGAGAGAAATCCTAGGAGAATACTAGAAAAGGCAGCAAATTAAATTCTAGGGTCTAAAGATGAGGTAAAGGGGCTGAATGCTTTCTTATATAGGCAAAACTTAGGGCTAGAAATGAGGAAAATATCAACCCAAAAAGCTAGAGCAAAACTGGAAATATCTGGGATTTCTGCCACATGTCACGCAACTACAGGCTGGGAGAAATAGTTGTCACGCAATGACATCAAGAGAGAGAGACGTTGAGAGGCGAAAGCAACTGGAAAAGTCTGGAAGGGGAGCCACGTGTCACCTGCCGATTGGAGGAGGAGTTGATTAATCAATTGAATTCTGGGCGGAAGGAAATGATGGGCGGCTGGCTGGCTCGGCTCACATAGGAAACCGTGAGGGAGAAAGGAAAGAAGGGAGCTCGGCTTGCGGCTGGAGAAGCTTTAGCATGCGGCTGGAGAAGGAAAAGCTGATGGTTGGCCATGTGGCGACGTTGCATTGGATGATGGGTTGATTAATCAAAGCAATTGGCTGGAAGCAGAAGTGGCGAGTGACTCTTCGGCTTCCTGGGCTGGGCCTCTACGCAATTGGGCTTCAGTCTTCATTCTTTCAATTTGGGCCGGCTTGGTGCGGGCTGGGCCATGCTGATGGGCTTTTGTTTTTCCTTTCCTTTAATTAAGCCTACAAAATTAAAATAAACTAATTAACAAAAATAAAATCTAATAGACAGTTCAATAAAACTTATTAAAATTTAAGAATTAAGAAAAAAACTAATAAAACTCACTAATTAATTAAATAATAAAAATAATAATTAAAACACTAAAAATTGCTAAAAGGCATAGATAAAAATCACTACAAGAAATGTGAGCAAAGGCCACTATCATTTAGTTACACAGGATGGGATGGCAATTAGGAACTTTAGTCCCTATTGTCCAATTGCCACTTATTTTTGTTAAAATCGAGGCACTTTAGTCCCTATTTCTCAATTGTCACCCCTTTCTGTGCAACTAATGAAAGTGGCCGTTACTCACATTTCTTGTAGTGAATGTTAGATTTAAGGGTAAAAATTATATATTAAAATGAGCTCAACAAATACCCTCAAACTTACTTTTTGCTAGTCCTTGAGCAAAACTAAGATAAAAAGAAATTGATTACTTCAAATTTTTCTCTGAGAAATTCTATTACTCAAATGCATAAACTTTGAAAACAAAATTTTAACTACCGTAACTCTTAAACATGCACTCAACAATATGAACAAGAGATTAAATATTATTCAAAGTGGTAAAATCATCTTTAAAGATTCTAAAATCAAAATATAAGTGCACAAAGCCAATCAAGAATGCAAATTTTAACCTCTAAGTAAAATAAAATTAAATCACCTTTAGAAAATATGTTTTGACTCCAATTCTCACAAGATAAATCACTCTTAAATGAAACACATGGAGATGGTTTAATTATTTTCTCTCAAGTTATATGTGAGTATGAATAAATGTAAACAATTTTCAAAGATAACTCACATATAAAAAATCATGAAGAACTGATTTATAGAGAAAATAAAAGATCTCATGAAAGGAAATCAAATACATGAAAATATTGAATCAAGCACTTTAATTCCTACTCATTTCCTCTCCACATTCTAACCAAACACTTTCTAAGATCAAATAGGACTTTTATTGGCTTGTAATGTAAGGCTAAGGTGGAAAATGTAAGACATTTATGAGAAAGTAAAAATAAAATCATACTAAGGCATTTCTTTTTCTCTCATTTCTCTTTTTTTTTTTTTTTGACATATCTTTTTATTGAGGAAAATAATAATATAAAGAGAGATACTAATAACATAATGCTCTTTTTTTTTTTTTTTTTACTTTTTCTACAATTCTCAGAAAAGAGGGTGATATTGTTTAACAAACGAAAAAAACTAAAACTAAGGCTCAAAAGGGATACTAGTGGTAAAGTTTTATAAAAGGATGACAAAAAAGACTCAAACTAAAACAAAAATGGCCTAAAATCATTTCTTAAGTAAAGTATGGTTATGATGTTTCAATTGAACTAAATAAGGTTAAAGTGCAATGATTCAAAATTTAATGTCATTTTCAAGTAATTGACCAAACAAGAAAGACTAATGAAATCATCAACGACAAAATGTGAACCCAAGAAAAATTTAGAGATAAATGTATAACACTCACAAAAATAGAATGGCTCTAAGCTTACTAGGGTCAAGTCTCCACTATTTTTCCTTAGGTAATTTAATTCAAATTCCACTCTTCAATTTCAAAATGCAATTATTGGCTTAAGTGCACAAATATTTCAAGTTCAAGAATTGAAAAATGATTCTATTATGAAAATAATAGGAAATCTAATGAGAGATATTCTTATTTTGCATGCAAAAATATTAAATTAGAGAATCATGTATTTCCTAAAGCTAAGCATTGAATGCAAAAAAACCAATCTCATCATGGTGAAGCAATCAACATAAAAACAAAACTAAAACTTTTTTTTATTATTATTAACTAGAAAAGTACTAGAAAATTCAAGTAAAGTTTCAAAACTCCACCCCGAAACCTAAATCAAACATTGTCCTCAATGATTGGAAAGGAAAAACATGACAATGACAAGAAAATAAGAGAGAAGATGGTGAAAAGAAATTACCTGAAAGATGATACTTTCATTTCATTGAAATTACTAACAATGACGCTCAACAAATAATGAATGATAATTCCTAAGATATGAGGAGAATATATACATAAAAAGAAAGAAAAGCAAAAGAAAAAAAATCATAAATTAAGGAACTAAACAAAGAAAATCAATCATAATAAATGAGATCACAAAGTAAGACTTCCTCAACCTCATAATTTTTGAACTCAAGAAATGGTTTCAATATTTGACCATTGACTTTAAAAACATCACCATTTTTAAGATTTTCAATTTCAACTGCCCCATGAGGAAAAATAGTGCGAACAAGGAAAGGACCAGTCCAACGAGACTTCAATTTACCAGGAAAAAAATGCAAACGAGAATTATACAAAAGGACTTTTTGATTAGGTGAAAAAGTTTTCCTCAAAATGTGTTTATCATTGAACACCTGCATACGGTCCTTGTAAGTTTTAGCACAATCATATACATCATTCCTTAGTTCCTCAAGCTCATTTAACTGGAGCTTCCTATGGGTTCCTGCTTTGTCTAGAGTAAAATTAAATTGTTTTATGGCTCAAAATACTCTATGTTCCAATTCAACAGGGAGATGACATGCTTTCCCAAAAACTAAGCGATA
Organism: Dryas drummondii; assembly: GCA_003254865.1. Taxonomy (NCBI): domain Eukaryota; kingdom Viridiplantae; phylum Streptophyta; class Magnoliopsida; order Rosales; family Rosaceae; genus Dryas; species Dryas drummondii. Next base: position 296,751 of record QANW01010227.1, on the reverse strand, counting down.
AGAAGACATTGCAATAGGGGTTTTAAAAGCGGTTCGGTAAGCCCACAATGCGGCAATGAGTCGCAAAGACCAATCTTTTCGAGATGGGTTAACTGTTTTCTCCAAGATATACTTAATTTCCCTATTAGAAATCTCAACTTGACCACTTGTTTGGGGATGGTAAGGGGTGGCAACTCGATGGGTGACGCCATAATTTTTCATTAAATGGTCAAATGACTTATTACAAAAATGTTTTCCACCATCACTAATGATAGTACATGGGGTCCCAAATTGAGTGAAAATGTTTTCCTTCAAGAAACGAAGCACTACCCTATGGTCATTGGTTTTACATGCAATTGCCTCTACCCACTTGGACACATAATCAACTCCCACAAGTATGTACAAATTGCCAAAAGAATTAGGAAAATGTCCCATAAAATCAATGCCCCAAACATCAAAGATTTCGACAACAAGGATTAGGGTCAAAGACATCATTTTTCTCCTAGTGAGACTCCCTAATTTTTGGCATCTCTCACAAGATTGGCAATACACATGGGTATCACGGAAAAGGGACGGCCAATAGAAACCACATTGAAGGATCTTGGCGGCGGTTTTCTTAGCACTAAAGTGGCCTCCACATGCATGGTCATGGAAAAAAGAAATGATATTGGATTGCTCACTATTCGGGACACATCTCCTAATGATTTGATCAGGGCAATATTTGTATAAGTACGGATCATCCCAAAAATAATGTTTGACCCTATCTAGAAACTTAGATCTATCTTGCTTGGTCCAATGATAAAGCATCTCATTAGTGACAAGAAAATTCACAATATCCGCATACTATGGTGTTTAGGAAACAAGCATAAGTTGCTCATCAGGAAATGTCTCAGTGATGGGAATGGACTCCTCACATGACTCAACTATCAATCTAGAAAGATGATCGGCAACCACATTTTTGGACCCCTTTTTGTCACGGATTTCAATGTCAAATTCTTGGAGCAAGAGGATCCAACGGATTAGGCGGGGTTTAGCATCTTTTTTAGACAAAAGGTATTTTAAATCCGCATGATCAGAATAAACAATAACCTTTGTGCCTAAAAGGTAAGACCTAAATTTGTCTAATGCAAAGATAACCGCCAAAAGTTCTTTTTCAATGATAGAATAATTAAATTGGACATCAGTGAGGGTCTTGTTTGCATAGCAAATGACATGAGGCAACATACCAACTCGTTGTCCCAAAACGGCACCTATGGCGTAATCGGATGCATCACACATAATCTCAAAGGGTTCACTCCACACGGGGAGTCTAATGATGGGAGCGGAGGTCAACAAGGACTTAAGTTTATTAAAGGCACGAATACAATCTTCATCAAAGACAAAAGAGGAATCTTTGGCAAGTAAATTGCACAAGGGACGTGAAATTTTGCTAAAATCTTTGATGAATCTTCGATAAAAATCGGCGTGTCCTAAGAAAGATCTAATTTCCTTAACAGTACGTGGAGGTGAAAGATTAGAAATTAGATCAACTTTAGCCTTATCAACCTCAATTCCCTTAGAAGAAATGATATGCCCCAAAACAATACCCTTTTTGACCATGAAGTGACATTTTTCTCAATTTAAAACAAGATTTTTCTCCTTGCAACGAATTAAAACTAATGAAAGATGGTGCAAACATTCATCAAAATAGAAACCGCTCTACCATGTCGGAGAAAATAGAAATCATGCACCTTTGAAAGGTGGCGGGTGCATTACATAACCCAAAGGACATGCGACGGTAAGCGAAAATACCAAATGGGCAAGTGAAGGTGATCTTTTCTTGGTCCTCGGGTGCAATGGGGATTTGGTTATATCCAAAATAACCATCAAGAAAGCAATAATAGGCATGACTGGCTAATCTCTCAAGCATTTGGTCAATGAAAGGAAGAGGGAAGTGATCTTTCCTAGTGACGGCATTCAATTTCCTATAATCTATGCACACACGCCAACCGGTTTGTACTCGTGTGGGAATTAATTCATTATCATCATTTTTTACAACAGTGACGCCAGACTTCTTTGGAACAACTTGGACATGGCTCACCCAATAACTATCGGAAATGGGGTAAATGACACCAACATCTAATAATTTCAAAACTTCATTTCTCACTACTTCCTTCATGGCAGGATTTAAACGTCTTTGGGGCTCACGGAAGTCTTAGTGTTATCCTCTAAGTGGATCCTATGCATGACAATAGATGGAGAAATGCCTTTAATGTCAGCTATGAACCAACCTATGGCTTCCTTATATTCCCTCAAAATTTCCACAAACTTGCATTCTTGCTCATTATTTAAATCGGAGGCTATGATCACGGGCAAAGTATCAGAAGATCCTAAAAACACATACTTGAGGTTATCAGGTAATGGTTTGAGATCTAGCTTGGGTGGCTCAATAATGGAAGGAAGATGAGGATTTTTGGAAAGAGGAAGAGGTTCTACCCTTGGTTTCCAATTTGTGGTGTTCATGATAGGTGTGGAGTCCAAAAGTGCATTGACTTCTTCTATGGCTTCATTAAAATCAAAGTTACAACCAAAGTGGGCTAAGCATGCTCCTAGTGGGTCCTTAATACTATCCCTATGGAAAGAGTTTACCACTATTTTTTTGATTAAATTAACCTCACAAATGCTATCCTCACCCTCTTGTGGTTGGTGACTTATGTTAAAAATGTTAAGATCCATAGTTAAGTTCCCAAACGACAAATTCATGATTCCATTTCTACAATTAATTTGGACATTTGCGGTGGCAAGGAATTGACGTCCTAAAATTACCGGAATTTAATCACAAGCATTGGTCACGGTTGGGTGTCAAGTACAATGAAATCCATGGGAAAATAAAACTCATTCACTTTGACCAAGACATCTTTCACCATTCCCCTATTAATTTTAACCGACCTATCCGCTAAAGAAAGAGTCACCAAGGTTGGTTTCATTTCTCCTAAGCCAAGTTGCACATAAATGGAGTATGGTAAAAGGTTCACACTTGCTTCTAAATCTAGCAATGCTCTTCCTATATGATGAGTTCCTATCGTGCATGCAATGGTAGGACAACCGGGATCCTTGTACTTAACCGGAATTCGATGCTTGATAATTGAACTAACTTGCTCGGTGAGAAAGGCTTGCTTTAGAACGTTGGTTCTCCTTTTTATGGTGCAAAGGTCTTTCAAAAATTTGGCATAAGAAAGCACTTGTTTGATGGCATCTAAGAAGGGAATATTGATATGGACTTGCTTGAACACTTCTAGGATGTAATTAAATTGTGCATTTTTCTTTGTTTTAGCCAATCTATGAGGAAATGGGGCTTTGGGGACAAAAGTTAGAGAAGGATCAACAATTAAAGGCTCTTTTTCCTTTGATTTGACAATGTGATCAACATGAGGCTCTAGACCACCTACTCCATTTGGTTCATTTTTTTCATTTTCATCATTTTCATCATTTTCTTTTTCCAAATTGGGCATTTGAACCTTATTATCAATTTTCCTACCCGACTTAAGGGTTGTAATGGACTTGACATGCTCATGAGTATTTGATGAACTAGATGCATCAACATGAAATTGACCCTTTGGATTAGGAATGGGTTGACTTGGAAATTTTCCCTTCTCTCTCTCCCCCACAATGTTAGCTAATTGACCAATTTGATGTTCTAGCTTTACAATGGCTTGTGTATTTTGGTGGGTGGAAGCTTTAACCTCAACAAAGGCTTGACCGGTCAATTGCATGAACTTTTGGAGTGTGTCCTCTAAAGGTGATGATGGATTTTGTTGTAGGGCAACACTTTGAGGAGTGGGATGAGGAACATGGGGAACATGGGAATATCAGGGATTATGAGAACGGAATGAATTGTTTGGCATTGAATTTCCTCCTAAATGTGTTTGAGGTTGGCCTTGTCTCCAAGAAAAATTTGGATGATGCTTCCAATTGGGATTGTAGGTCTCGAAAAAGGTACCTTGGTTCACAAACGGCTTCCTAAAATTGTTAAGAGCATTCACATGCTCAACATTACTCTCAAAAAAAGTATACAAGGAAGGACACGCTTGGATATTATGCATCGAGATAGCACAATGAGAACAAACCTCACTTTGGACATGATTAACGGCATTCATGGTTTGACTCAAAGCTAAGGCATCTACCTTTCTCGTTAGGCTCTCAATCTTAGACCCTAAGTCTATATCGCCTCTCACTTCATACATCCCCCCCACGCTTTGGTTTTTTGGTTTGTCTATCATGTGGATTAGAGAAATCCCATTGTTGAGAATTTTCGGACAAATTTTCAAAAAAATCATAGGCTTGCTCTTCCCCAAAATTTAAAAACGCACCCCCATTTATGGACTCTACCATATTGCGATTTATTTGAGTTAAACCATTGTAAAAGTATTGTACCAAATGCCACGTCTCGAAACCATGGTGAGGACATCCCAAAATTAAATCCTTGAATCGCTCTCAACTCTCATAAAACTGTTCATCGTCTTTTTGTCTAAACTCCGAAATGTCTCTCCTAAGCGCGTTAGTCCTAGACATTGGAAAAAAATTTTACAAAATTTTTTTAATAAGTTGATCCCATGAAGTGATGGAATCGGGGGGTTGAGAGTTTAACCAAGCTTTCGCTTTGTCCTTGACCGAAAATGGGAATAAACGGTGACGCACGGACTCATCGGGAAAATTTTGTTATCTAGAGGTTGAGCAAATTTCAATGAATTCTTTAACATGTGTGTACGGGTCCTCTTGATCCAATCCGTGGTAGGAGGGCAACAATTGAATGATGTGGGGTTTAATCTCAAAATGAGTTGCGGTAGTGGAGGGCAAGACTACGCAAGAAGGGGTGTCAAGGATGACGGGACCAAAATACTCTCTGAACGGACGAATTTCAATGTTTTCACACATTTCAATTATCGGTTCAATTCTTTTTCTTAAATGTCTGAGTGTTCTCTCAATTTCAAGGTCAAAAGGTACTAAATCATGATTTAATGAACGGCGACCAAGTATACATTAGACGGCTTTCGAGAAAAGAATTTCAAAAACTTTTTTTTAATTAATTAATTAACTACCCTTTTTTAAACGAAAATATGGACAAACTAACAAACAAAGCAAACACAACCAAACAAAATCACAAAACAAGGAGTTAATCCAAACAAGCAATTTAATTATCTTTGATTTAGCCTTGGAAGGTGTCTTTTAGACAATCCTAATCTTGATTAAGCACTAGACAAGCTCCTCCTCCCTTTCAAAGCGAATGAGTGGCATACCGATATAAGGTTCTCAAAAATACAACCAGGCCGATTTCGGAGGGGATAAAGGAGTCACAGACGATCTCTCTTAAAAACCAGTCCACTTTAAGCATCAAGATGATTGCAAGCTTAAAGAACCTTTTTAGACATTGTACTTCCAAAAACACTCACCAGAGTATCCACTAATTGGCTCATTCCAAGAGGGTCCTATAAGCTTCGTGAACCTTTTGGCCAATGTCTACTTAATTTTAATTAAATTGAGTTTGGGATTAACAAATGCAAGAGATGGTTAGCCTAGGTAGGCAAAGACTTGGTGATGAAATCCAATTCTTATCTTGTTGGGGGTGAATGCCCTTACTAGTTGATTATGCAAGAATACTAATTAAAGATGCAACAACCAACAAAACAACAATATATGGAAATTGAAATTGCACAAGTAATTGACAAACACCACTCAAGAAAACTTTAAAAAGAAAAAGTTTAGAGTATACCACTAGTGTGGTGACATTGGCACAACACACTAGGAGAAGGCAACCAAACTTTTGCTAGCAATTCCCCTTTCTTGATGACCACACATTTGCAAACTTCTCCCAAATGCAAGCACTAAAAAGAAAATACTATAATAAATACTAAAACTACAACAAAAGGAGAAAGGGAAATAAAACTAAAACAAGAGGTGGAAAAAGGAAAAGAGAAATAAAATAAGAGGAAATAGAAATTACCTTATCTAATGTTGCAATAGATAAGATGCACAACACAACAAAAATAAGATCTAACCAAATTATATCAAATGACAAAAATATTTGATTTTTTTTTTAACAATAAATAAAAGCAAGAAGAAAAATTCAATAATTGAAACTAGATGCAACAATCTAAAGACAACAAAGAAATAAATATGCTACTACATATAAAAAAATTTTTTTTTAGATGGCAAAGAAGATAAAACTAATGGTAAATAAAATAAAAGATGATGCTAGATACTAGTTATGGAAGCAACAAAGAAAGAGACAACTATAAATATGCTAAATAAAAGCAAGAATTTATATTTAACACAAGCACAAAATAAAGAAGACCACTAAAATAAATAATAAACTAAAAATGGTAAACAATAAATATATTAAAAAAAAAATTTCTTTCTTTTCTTGGCACCTACAAGAGAAGAGATGCAAGAAAGTGTAAAGAAAAATTTTTTTAAAATTAATTTTTTTATTGTTTTTTTTTTTAGAAAAGCAAAATAAATGAAAACTACTGGAAGATTTAAACTAACAAAAAGCCTAAACTAGTTTATCAAAACACTCCCCGGCAACGGTGCCAAAAAACTTGTTGTAAAATTTTATTTACTCACAAATATACGAATCGAGTAGTATATTAACGAGGTCAAACCTCAAGGAGTGACGAAAAACGATACACTAAGCTTAAACTTAAGTTAATTTAAAGCTAACCTAGTTTGGAAATTTTGTTGATTTGTGAGACAACTTTAAAAAAAAAATGCAATTAAATTAAAAAGCAAATAAAGTAGATAAAAAGAGAATAAAGTAAATAAAAGTGCAAGAATTGAAATATTAAATCTAGAAAAGAAAATAACAACTTTTTGGTTTTAGAAACTAAACAATGGTGTATGAACCAAGGTTAGGGTTCCACACCACTTATGAACATATTAAATAAAATGTTTAGTAATTTCCCCCTAAGGAAGGGCACCCAAGAGTCACTTGATGCCCTCTTGCAAAGATAAATAGGAATTAAGCACAAGAATTGAAGATTTATATGTTAGATCTTGATTTTGCTTAGAAAGTACAAATTTTAAGCAACTCAAATGAACCAAAACTAAGGAACAACTAGAGTTCAAAAAGTTTGTGTTTAAAACAATTAACCATAAAGCTAAAATGTGTAAAGAGGATCTAACAACCCATAATATATGACATTATGGGTGAAAGAGGATCTCTATCTCATTTTAATATCAAAATTTAAAGCTTGTAAGATCTTAAACAAGGAGAAAATTAACATAAATATCTCATTTAATAATGTTCATGGTGGTGCTTCCCCCTGACCTTGGTAAGGGGGTTTAGTGACCATACATGTTCTTATATCTTAAATAAAAATAAAGAAAGAAGTAAATGAGCATGAAATTTAAAAAACAATAAAATAAATTACACTACTAACAATAAAGTAAAGAACTGCATAAAATAAAAAACATAAAATAAATAGAGAATTAGAGAAGAGAGAAGAAAGACATAATATAAAGTTAACTATCAAATAAAGAACTACATAAAATAAAAGACATAAAGTAAATAAAGAAAAAGAGAAGAAAGAAGAAAGAAGAGTGACATAATATTAAAATTTCATTAAATAAAATGCTAGAGAAATTACATCCTATTTTCTCTCAAATATCATAGCCAAATGGCTTAAGAGAGAAATCTTAGGAGAATACTAGAAAAGGTAGCAAATTAAATTCTAGGGTCTAAAGATGTGGTAAAAGGGTTGAATGCTTTCTTATATAGGCAAAACTTAGGGCTAGAAATGAGGAAAATATCAGCCCAAAAAGTTAGAGCAAAGCTGGAAATATCTGAGATTTCTGCCACATGTCGCGCAACTACAGGCTGGGAGGAACAGCCGTCACGCAATGACATCAAGAGAGAGACGCTGAGAGGCGAAGCAGCTGGAAAAGTCTGGAATGGGAGCCACGTGTCGCCTGCTGGTTGGAGGAGGAGTTGATTAATCAATTGCAATTCTGGGCGGAAGGAAATGATGGGCGGCTGGCTGGCTCGGCTCGCATTAGTGGCTCACATGGGAAACCTTGAGGGAGAAAGGAAAGAAGGGAGCTCGGCTTGCGGTTGGAGAAGCTTTGGCATGCGGCTGGAGGCAATGTTGCATTGGATGATGGGTTGATTAATCAAAGCAATTGGCTGGAAGCAGAAGTGGCGAGTGACTCTTCGGCTTCCTGGGCTGGGCCTCTGCGCAATTGGGCTTCAGTCTTCATTCCTTCAATTTGGGTCGACTTGGTGCGGGCTGGGCCATGCTGATGGGCTTTTGTTTTTCCTTTCCTTTAATTAAGCCTACAAAATTAAAATAAACTAATTAACAAAAATAGCATCTAATAGACAGTTAAATAAAACTTATTAAAATCTAAGAATTAAGACGAAAACTAATAAAACTCACTAATTAATTAAATAATAAAAATAATAATTAAAACACTAAAAATTTCTAAAAGGCATAGATAAAAATGTAAGATTTAAGAGTAAAAATTATATATTAAAATGAGCTCAACAAATAACAATTTGTTTTCTCGGGTAGAACATGGCAAACAAACATACAACTATATTTGTTATATCCAATCATGATTAATTTCATGAAATGCAAATGTATGTTTATTTAAATAACAATCAAACGTACCTTTTTCTCCATGACATCGCAAACCTGTCAAAGTTTATAAATAGTGGACTTATTCCCTAATTTGTAAATTTAATTACTTATATCCCCCATATCTTACTAAAAAGTAAGATCTAGATAGTGAGATGTCTTTTCATTAAAGTAGATAAAAATCATTTACTTCTCCCTCTAGCATATTCTTAATTTACATAACCAATTCTAGATGACACTTGTATGCATACCATTTAGGGAATTGAACCCAAGGATAGAGTAAGAACTGTACCCCTTCATCTCTAATTTGGAAGTCTAAACACTTAAACCACATTAGTGTAAACATTCTTAATTCAATATTTATGAGTGTTAATGTATGTTTTGGCAGCCCCCATGAAAGGTGTGGCTGCCTCAATGCTCCACATGTATATATGATGCTATATAATCATGAAATGACAATTTATTTATATACTCAATTTGATTCCTTGCAATAATCACATATACATGTTTTATAACTTACACAAATATAACAAAATAAGAGCAATTAAATAAACAACCAAAACTATGTTTAACCTTGGATATGAAACTATTTAGCAAGACCAATTAAACATACATTTATTGGTTCAAACCCCTTTTACCTTTTAAACTAGTTCTTAAATTCTTAGAACTTTCAAGTTTTAAAACATGGTAGAAATTCACTCCTTAACAATTGTCGGGTATCACAAGTTATGTAGTCCTTATTAGTTTTATATCTAAATGATCTAGTACCATTTTATACAACAATAAACTAATTTGTGTTGCTTTAACAACATAGGTAAATATAAGCTTATTAGGACCTTAAATCCTAGGTTAGTTCCTTTAGAGCTAAACATGTAGTTTTAGTGATCTAATTCCAATTAATTTCACATAAGTCCTTTCATCTCATCTTTAGATCAATAAATTAACTTAATTTTCTCATCTTAATAAGGCAAGTTGAAGTCATCAACATGTATTCCATGTTTAAATGATTCTTAGTTTCAAAAAGCAAGTCGATTACCACTTCCTATAGCTTAACATATCATCAACCAATAAATCATACTTTCCTTTAAAAGTTAATTTCTTAATTCTATACAACCATGGCAGCTAAGAAACACATCAAACATCTAAGATAAACAGTCAACTCGAGCCAAGCATTCAAGAAGGTAAACACCTTTAATCATATACCTATGAATTAAAACATATTGAAATTAACATAGAGTTTGAAAATGATTAGCTCCCTCTACCTCAATTGAAGCTTTTTGCCCTTGCTGTGATCCACCAAACTGAAAAATCAATCTCAAAATGTAAAGGGAATCATATTTCACATTCTCAAACTTAATTGGGGCTTTCTAAGATTTAATTTGATGTCGTATTGACCAAGCTAAATGGCATCTGAGACCTCTAATCTATAAACAACCATTATATGACCTCAAAAAAGTTCTAAATAGTGCATGCATACATATTTGAAAGCTTAAAAATCAACACAAAGGCCATACCAGAAAAAGGGTATGCTGCAGCCTTGGTTTTGTTCAAAAATATGGGGTTTTGACAACCCAAATTTCATTCCAGAGGTAAATGAACTCCCTCACGCTCATAGAACAATCCCGGGGTGGTTTGCAACTTGTGTGAACCAACAATTTAGGCCAAAAAACATTAACATAAAAAATGGCAGTTTTAGGCAAACTTGGTTTCTTAAAAAGTCCAAATGAGCAGTACCTACTCAGTGAATTTTATAAAATCATACAAAAACAATTTAAACAAGATTTTTCACATGCAGTTAGAAGACATACTAACACTCAAGCACAAAACATTTCAAGGCATTTGGAGTTTTGCAAGAAGGGTTTTCGAAGACCCAAAGTTCACACTATGAAAGGGTTTTGCTGCAAACTCACTATTCATCTGGTAAAAATGCTATTCTCAGGTATATTAAACCAAATCAAGAATAACAAATTAGTACAAGTCTAAAATCATTCCTATAATCTACTATATCAATTTCAAATCAATACTCTGAGTAAAACAAAATTTGAGTATGCAAACTTCATGAATTTTATTTGAAAATGCTACTAAAAAATGGCAGATATAAATGGGATTTGCATAATTCTTGACTTGAATGAAAGGTGTCCATGTCTAATTTCATGCTTAAAAACAGTTTTGCAAGTTTCTAACTCAAATGGTACATAATTCAATTTTTATCATGCAAGATCAGAATATGAAAAATAGCCAAACAAGACTAAGTTGTGAGACTCTTGGATTTTTCTTTGGATGCATTTAACCTTAGCCATTCAACAAAGTTCTAAGATATTGAAAATCAAAATGAGAGAGTAAGGTGAGGGTTCTTACCAATTGTTGCTAAGTTTTCCAAAGGGGAATGCAGGCTACAAACTCCCTTTCTTCTTCTTGGGTTGGCCTTCTCTTTTGGCTTTCCTCCTCTTCTCTTCTCGTTCTCTCTCTTTCTCTAACTCTCTCTCTTTTTCTAGAACTCATAATTAATGTAGGGGATTTGTCTAAGTAGGGGTTGATTTTATAAAAGGATGCTTGTGTCTGTTGAGGGGAAAAATGAAGAGTCACTTCCTTTCTTACGTGAGAAAGGTTTCTGACAAGGCTCTTGGACTGTTTGTCAAGGCTTTTAGTTTCCAAGAGGCTTCTAATAGGCTGTCCAATCCCTTAAAGCCTTTTTAATTGAGTGTTTAGTATAAGGCTCTATAGACTAAACAGCCCAATAATCAACCAAAAGCTTTTCTTTATGCTAAATCATTTAATTAAAGTCATCATTACATTTTATTTGGTTTTCTTTCCTTCTAAATCAAAAATACACTTTAACTCCAGCCCTATTCATGATCACCATGCCATGCAATAGCCATCATCTTTATCTCTTGCTCAAGTAACCTAGGGTTCTAGCCCTAGTGGTCTAAATTGGTCAACAATAGGGTTTCAAGGTCAACTTTTCAACCCTTGGTATTTCTACTTGTCAAATCTTAACTCTAAACATGTATATGTCACAAATACATGTTTGTACAAGCAAAAGCAAGTATGTGATCCGAAAGGATCACTTGAGTGTCCAAATATCTTATTAAAAATATGTAATTTCAAATAAGTGCATTAAAACCATTTTTTTGGATGAAGTAAAATCATACAAACTCTTGGCATTCCTTTAAAATCTGAGATCATCAATTGAGTAAACAAAGTCATGCTAATCATCATTTTATCTAAGCGTAAGTAATTAGGTCAAGGTGTTGTGCATAAGTGTTCATGTTCTTAGTTTTGTGAAATGCTAAGTAGGTGACATAATTTTAACATAAGTGCACAACTTTAAATAAAGCATTTAGATAAATGTAATTTCATAAACTTATCTATGTGGGATAAATCCAAATTTGTGTTCAAAAGATAGCAATTAGTTCTAAAAAATTTTAATTAGCCTAGTAACACCCTTAACCCAAAATCAAAAAAATTTGGGGTGTTACAACCAGTTACTGAAGGATTTCTTTGTGACGTGACAAGAAGGCAATGAATTCGAGACAGATGGGGATGCATAGGCTATGTAAAAGAATACGTGAAGAGCATTGGATTTCAGGTAGGAGGATTTATCCTATATTCCTGACTATAGACCTTGTGTGTGTTAGAGTTTTTAAATTATTATAACATGCTATTATGATTGGTCTGATAGTAAGGGTGACATTGTTCGCACGTGACCCTGGGTGTCAGTCCCTAAATATTTTAGAAGAATTGATCTGTACATTATAGGGAATTTAGCCGAGCTAATATATGACTACATGGACTTATGCCAAACGGGGACCCATGATTGATCAAATGACAGGTGGTACAGTTCTCAAATCCCTACCTTTGTGGTTATGGCACTCTCACTATCAATGATTTGTTATGAAATTGCATATTTATAATTATATTAATGTACATCCGAGTTATAAATGTTTTGAAACAGATTTCGGAAGAAATGTTTGAAGAACTTGTTTTGGATGATTTAAGAATCCAACGGAAAATGATTTACACCATATTTTTCTCTGGCAAAAGTTTTGTGGTTTCAAACTAGCCAGGGTCCCCTGAGGGGAAGCTATGATCATATGAGATGCTTACCCCCTACATTATTTTTGTGTTCTTTGTTTATTAGATGTTTTATAGGTACGAGCATGGAAAAGAGACGAACTTGGACGAGGATCGAGCATACCAGCATTTTAAGACTTGTCAACTTCCTAAATTTAATTGGGGTTGTTATTAAATTGTTATCTCGTGTCAAGTATGTTTTGTTGATTTTTCCTATATTAATTGGAGATGATTTTGAGTTATTTACTTTAATTATACGTTTGTGTAGTTTTGAAATCTTTATTTTATGCTTGCTATGTATTTGAATTTATTTAATTCTTCAAGGTTGCAATGAACTTCCGTAACCTTAGAGGTTGGTTTTATAAAGAAGTTTTATTTTTACTTCACATGTTTTCCGCTATTTATTATCTCTGATCAAATCCGTACTAATCCCAAAAGGTTTAACCTACCTTGAGTATCTTGAGAGATTAATACTTGATTTAGTGGTATTAATCTCTTGAGGCATTCAAGGAAAGTGTCTATGTTACATACTCGGATTTCGAGGTGTGACAACTAAACCATAAGTCGTGGTACAAATCTAAATCTGCATGTTAGTGTATGTTTATTGTTGAATTGTAATTTATTTTTTTAGTTTTTTTTTTCAAGTCCAAAACGAAAAATACCTTGATTGGTCGGCCCACTTGCAAAAACACGATGATTGGAAGGTCCATTTTTATGAGTTGAGCGCTCAACACCATCACCGACTACTCAGTACAACCCACCTAGCATTTGGCAACATGCTACTGTGGGCTAATTCCACTGTCTGACAGTGACAATCACTGTTACTGTGAGACAATAGCTATTTAAATTGCAAAAACAACCCTATAAATTGTCACTGTGCGACAGTGACAATTTTCCCACTTTAAAAATAAAATAAAATAAACCCACCGAATGCTTGGCACAAAAAAACACGAAATAGAATATAACGTGGGCTTTATTTGTACAAAGTGAACCTATTCATCTTTCAACTTTTTAGGTGAATTTGTTTATCATTAAGGACTGTAAAATGGACTTTAGAATAATTTACTGTATTTTTTTCCCATTTTGGTTAATAATGACTAAAATAAAATTATAAAAAGTGTATTGATGAATCTGTAATTTTAAAAAATTATTGATTTTTTTTATAATTGACCCTATATTTTTTCCCATTGGTTCTTTTTGGTCTGTTATTGGTTATCTTATTCTTGGTGGCTCTTAAAAATTTCAATAAATACTCCACAGACAAGAATTGAAAGAAAGAAAGAAAGAAAACATATGCGTTCATTCAATTGAGAAATGAAGTAAGCCAAGGCAACAACGTTGGGCCAAGATGTGGTGTAGGGCTCCATCTTATAGCTAGAGGGCGGCACAGGCCACACACTGCGGGCCACAGGGGAACTGAGGAAAGTGGTCCCCACGCAAGTGTTTACTTAGCTGGTAGGGGTTGCGGGTGGGGGTTGTCAGTACTCAGTAGTGGGATAAAAGAAAAAAAGTCTTTTTTTTTTACCTCAATTATGGACTTTGTTGTGCTTAAATTATTATTTATTTTAATTTCATATTTAGATTTTTATTTTGTCATAATTTAATATATAATATGACTTTTTTAAAACAATGCATTAAAATTAAAGGCATTTTAGTCAATCTAAAATCATGAATAGATTAAATTAACTCTAGATATAAATTCCGTGCAATACACATAATCAAATAGGTCCATTCACTTTAGGTACCAAATTATAATATTTTTTCATTTCAACTACTAAAATATTTATGTCATTTTACTTTAGATACTAAATTTCAGTTTAGGTATCAACTTTAAAAAATATCATTATATCGAATTGTGACTGTCTAACAGTCATAACTTTTTTATTGATTTGTTGTTTTTTCAATATTTGTAAGGCTTAAACTTTAATGTTTAGTTTTTGGGTTATAGGATTTCATCCATCAAATCTAAATTAAAAGTATGAAACCCTTAAAAATTTTGATTTTTTATAAATTTTAAAAAGTCACAACTGTGACTCTTCGACAATTACAACTGTAACTATTCGATAGTTACAACTGTATAACAAACTGATTTGTGACCTAATCTAAAATGTTTTACTATAGGTTAGTACCTAAACTAAAAAAAATAGTATCTTACTGTTTTACTAAAAAAATATTGATATTTGGTATTTAATCCTAATTTTCTATAATCAAATTTTGTTAATATTTTTTAACAAAAGTCACATTATACACTAATTTTGAATAAAATAAAATTTTAGATATGAAATTTGAATAAATAATAATTTAAGTATTTAATTGAGATAAGGCCTAAAATTTAGGTATCAAAATTGAAAAAAAAAAAAAAACCAAAGATAAAGCCGGACAAGTGAGACAGACATGCATGTGCATGTGACATGTGCATTTGTATGTGAATGTGTATGTGTATGAGATGGTATGACGCCTACACATGACATACAAGCTGTCACTGCCTCTGTTTTGCTTCTCTTTCTGTCGCTGACTAGCTTCCTTAAAGAAAGAGAGAGAGAGAGAGAGAGAGAGAGAGAGAGAGAGAGAGAGAGAGAGAGAGAGAGAGAGAGAGAGAGAGAGTAACAACTTTTTCCTATGTAAAAAACTAACTGTGTTGGAGAGAGAGACTAGAGCGAGTGTGTGAGTTGGAAATGGGCATATATAGGACCATATGGCAGGCATATGGGAGGGAGGGAAGGAATGGATGGGAATTGGGATTGTCACTTTCTTTGGTCAAAGCAAATTGGGAGACAGCTGCCCCAGTTGCCAGATAATACCTCAGTAGTACTACTCATTCCCATTCCTCCTTTTCCTAATTATTGTAATTAAGCATTGTTCTCTATTCCTCCTTACCTGTACCTCTTTACGACTTTACATATCATCTTAATTATCAAGTCCTGCATTATAGTATTAATTACAATAATATAGTACTATACTTACCTAAATATGAGATTTTTATTTTCCTAAAAGTAATAACATTTACTTTATTAGAGAATGACTCTATATCTTAATTCACAATTTTAATAATATTAATATAATAACATTATATAATTATATTTTTTTATAGTTGTTTAACATATTAGTAGTTTAATATTTATTGTACCACTAATATAATAATATTATATAAGCATATATATAACTAAATTTCGGTAATTGTTTCAGTTTTTTTGGATATATATTTCGGTTTTTTTTGCAATAATCGATTCGGTTTCTTTCAGTAATAATTTTCGGTAATCGATCGGTTTACCAACTTTTTTTCGATTTTTACCAAAACCAAACCAACTTTTTTTCAGATTTTTTCGATTTCGGATTTTTGATTTTCGAATTGTGAAAATCGGTATACTAAACTAACACAATTCGGTCGATTCGGTAAAAACCAAACCAAAGTGCAGCCCTACCCACACCTCAAATTAATAATGCCATGGAAATCTAGTGCATGTGTATATATAATACTATACTATATTACATAAAAGAAAAATGATACTCTCACTAAATTTTTTCATTAAATCATATGTTATTACACATTCTATTAAAATTGAATAACGACAGAATAAGCTTAGATTTAAATAAATAAAATACTACTACATTATTTGGTGAACAAAACTTAGTGAATAAATTTTTGTAAATGTAGCATTGCCCAGATTCACAACCGGTCCAGGGCTCGTTTGGTACGTCGGACTGTACTGGCTAATTTTTGTCAGATAGTATTAATCTGTTTCGGAGAGTACTGACTGTTTATTTATAATATTGTCAAGTGTTTGGTACTATTCCGGATAAATAATTTGACTAAGTTATACTGTGTTTGATGCTCCGTCAGAAAGCAACGGATCATATATATATATATTTTTTTTTTTATTCTTTGATAACTTAGTAAAAATTAAAATTCATATGACATAAATTATTTTTGGCAAGATTCATATTATAAGAATTTTTTTTTTCTTTTGTTTTTGCCAAGAAGATAAACAAGTCTGTTAATAATACCCACCACCACCCAACACCGTAACCACCACCTAACATTCGTTGTGCTTTATTACCTCTATTTTTATCCACATACCATACTCATCCTATCGCCACCACTTTTCTCATTCTTTAATTTCCTATTTTGCCTCCGCTAGAGCTTTGAGAGACCCCCGCGTTCCCAAGACCTTCATCACTGGTTTGCATGTTTGAGATATCTGCTCTACAACACCACACTTAGTAAGCAACAAATAAATATATACTTCCCTAACACATCAATAAGACTTTAGCCCAATGTGATTAGTTATATGAGTGTTGTCAAAATAAAATATAAGACATACCTGCAAAATTCCTCCTCATTCTCCCCCTTTCCTTTTTTTCCTTCCTTTTTTTCTTTTTACTGCAAATACATATAATAAAGTTTTAAAAAAACTAAGAAACCCAGCAGATCCCACAAACCCATCCCCTTCTCCTTCTTCTTCTTTTTTTCCTGCAGTTAATCCCAATTAAAAACCAAGCAGTACATGTCCTGATGTCCCTCTCCTCCCTCCTCCCTACCTACCCACCCTCACCCAAAAACCCCGCACCCCTCTCACCCCTGACCAATCCAGATGTAGACGAAGTCGCCAAGTCTGCATCATATCTCAATGGTGAGCTCAACATGGTCCATTGTTGTGACAACACAAAACCCAGCTCAAAATATTTGCGAAATTCACCAATTCGAGTAGCTACAGATGGAAAAATCAGATCAGAACTCATATTCACTTTAGATTCATTGAATGAAAAAACACTCAAGGGTGAATTGAAACCCAATTGTAATTGTATCTCGATTTGTGAGCGATGGGCTCACCTCTCTCTCCCTCTCTCTCTCTCTCTCACTGTGTCGTCTGTGTGGCTTCGTATGTTTGCTAGTCTTAACCGCCGACAAGGTAACAGAGAGACAGAAAGACAGAGAGAGAGAGGTGGAGGGCTGCCGGTCTTAACCGCCGACAAGGTGACAGGATGGAGGGAATACCAGGGTGGTGGCCGAAGGCGGGTTATGGTGATGGGACGACGGACAAGAAGAGATGAAAATAACATCTCTTGATTTTCAAGTATGTTTTTGTTTTCTAGGTCTTTATATGTATTATCTAATTATGAGTGTGTAGGTTATATTAATTAGTTAAGTAAGAAGAGTATTAAAAGTCCAGATTAGTTTACATAGTTAAGTAATTAAATAATACAAGTTGACACCAAACAACTGATATAGACTATTTATTTCTATCCAAATTCTAATATGGTGTACCAAACATACCCTTATGGATAACCGTGCGCACATTAAACTAAGACTTTATGAATTTTAGGTTTTTGATTAAGGTCCAAAAATATTATTCAATTGTTATATTGGTATTTTTTTTTATTTCAATATTGCACCTAATATTATCCTACAATTAATGAGATTTAAATCTCACGCAGTTTTTTGGGAAGCCAAGTTTGATCCCCCTCACCCTATAAAAAAACAATTATTTAAATCCTACAATTTAAAGGCATTTAACGAATTTAAATTCCACAATTTTAAGGGGATTTGAATAGTAGAAATCTCACAAAGAGAATTGTTTACCCAATAATTCAAATGAAAATACATAAATTCATACAAAAAAAATAATCAAAGGAACATGAATAAAGTATTAGATAATGTACATATGCCAAAAACTCTAAATCTATAGCTGAAACTCGAAATCAAAGTATGGGTTGGTACATTCAATTGTAAGAATACATGGGGTGGTACATTTCAATTGTACTAGTACGTGAGTTGACATATTTCAGTTATACCAATATATGGGTCGGTACATTTCAATTATACGAATATGTGAGTTGGAGCATTTTAAAACACAACAAGAAAAAAATATTAAAATAATTGTATCCATTTGACGATACAACTACTGATTCTCCTCCTGAAGAAGATGGTGGATGGATGCACGAATTAAGAATATGAAGAAGATAAAAAGGAAGTCATGTTGGAAAATATTCATATAAAAACGATGAGAAAAATTGAAAATAGATTATGAACTAAATCAGTTTGAGACCAAATTAAGTTGCAGATTTGTAGAAAAGGAAGAGAAAAACTTGATGCCGATTTTCAGTGAAGGGAGGAATTTACAGATATTTGATGTCAAAGTTATAGTTGCAGAGAATCAGATTGAGATAAACAAGAAGACGTATAAAATTGTTGTTCTAACCCAATATTATTTTTAATTTCTTCATATTAATTACCTTAATTAAATGAGATAATATTTATGAATATTTTAAAAAAAAAAACGGGACAATTTAGGTATTGAATAATTATATATATCTTTAAAATGATTATTTGCTCATGTGCCACAATGTTTTGGACCTCCATATAAAAAAAAAAAAAAAAAAAAAGGGGGATTTCAATCCTAATCCAAACAAACATAAGCTTTTAATAGGAAATGTAGATGTAAGCCTAATTATCTTTTATATAAATATAAATGTATAATACTATAATCCTAATTCTCAAGGGAATTCTGGTGGGCCATTTGTTCAGTACCAGCATGCAGCATATGACTGACTATGAGAATGAGTAACAGATCAGCTCCAGCAAGGCTTTTGAAGCTTGTTTAACTTTCTGCTCTTTCTAAATTGCCCTTCATCTCCTCTCTTATTCCTTATTTACCACGCCCTTCTCTAATTTCAATTCCCAAACCATCTTAATTCCTGCTTGGCTGCTGCTCAACCACGTGTTGGTGTTGCAACAATTAATTGTACCTAGCTACATTTACAAACAATAATTTGCACCACCCACGTTACTGTCGATTCCATAGTTTTTCTTAGCAAAAATGGTCCATACTAAATCATAAAATTGTGGTGTGTGAATATGATGACATACACATGTTTACCCTTATATATGCTGATCGATCATATTAAAAGAAAAAAATATCATATATATATATGCTCCATGGACCGTCCATATTCTACATTAGTTACACTTGAGGGGAAAAGAAGGAAAACAAACCGATTTCGTTATGAAATTGAGTAACAATTAGAAAATTAAAAACAATGAGAGGTGAAGAAGAGCTTTTGGGAGACGAGCAGCGTTGTGCATGATAGGGCTTGACCTAAACTGCGCCAGTTTTAAATTTCTTTCAAGCCAATGAATGGGTATGTCATAAGCATGTGAATATTTAGTGGAACCAAGACTCAAGTCTCATAGAATGGAATGGATTATTGAACAGGGATTCTCAAATTAAAGGTTAAAAATGTCCTTCCATTCTTATAATTAACTTAATTTGGTCAAAACGTGACACACTGACACATAAAATTTGTAGACATAAATTTGAATTGGGGATTCAAAACTTAGAATTTTAAACATATGATTTGAGAGACTTAAAACTTAAAAATACCAAATTAGACCTTAAATTATGAGTATACACGAAACTTAAGATTTGGAATTTGTACCCAATGACCTATAACATGAACACAACACAAGACAGATGAATCTTCAAGTAAGGGATGAAACTTGAGAATAGAAATATTTTAGGTCCAAATAAATTTCTCCTTTCTGCTTCCAACTAAGGTTTATTCCTTGGCAGTTGGCACCATTCTTGGGCATACGTTTCCAAAAAAATGAAAAAAAAAACTTGTGTAAGTAACTTGATTTATAAAGATGTCAAAACCCATGAGTCCTGCCTTGTATAGCTGATTGCTAATTATTGACTTTTATATTAATTGCAACGACATAAGCAGGAATAATTGGGTAAATAAATCCTCGTACGGTATGAGTTTAGAGTCTTAGAGCCAGCCGGATAAGTGGTATGGAATGTCACACCTGAAAGCTAACTCCTTTTTGTTTTTAATAATATTATATTTTTTTGATGATATAATATTAAAAAAGATACATAGAATCACACCCCGTAGAGTGTAGACAGTAGACGGACAGCTGCAGTTGCAGTTGCTAATTGGATGGTTGACCCTTGACTTCCCGCGTGATTTCTGATTTGTGATTGGATTCCCTCCCAAAACAAAACCTGTCCGTTCCGTTTCTGCCACTCTAAAAAGTTGAGCAAAGGAACGCAGTTCCGTCATTGGCACCAACACTGGGGCTAATTTCGTCACTCCGCATTTCCCCCTTAAAATAATCAAACGACAACGATGAGGGACATAATAATACAAACAGAAGCCATTCCCACTCTCATCATTACGCGTGGGACGATCCACCACCCACCATTTGATTTATAATTATAATATGTAGTAGGAGTGTGAGAAAGAAGCGCTGAATGCGGCGCGTGAGAGATGGTGTACAATAATGTAAAGAGGGTGGGGGCTGGTTGTGTATATAATTCATGTCCGTATTATGAGAGGGGCTTTCCTCTTTTTCCAACTTTTGCTTTCTCTTGTAATCTCTCTCTCTCTCTATCTCTTTTGATCGCTGACCTAATTGTCTCTCTCTCTCTCTCTGATCAACACCCTCCCTCACCTCACCACCAAATTCACATCTAAATCTTAATAGAAGATCCCTCTAAATCTAGTGGGTCTTGTTGTTGTTAGTTCTAGATCTAGCTGCTAGCTATCTTTGTTTGACGACAGTGGTAGATAAGATAGGCGAGTCATTAATTATTAGTTCATCAACAACATACACAAAATAAGTTTTGGAGGTTGAGGGATCGATCGATCGAGAGCGCTAAAGATAGATCAATTGAAGATGACTCCATCAAATTTGGCAGGGCAGTTTGGTGATACGACATACACCAAGGTGTTTGTTGGGGGGTTGGCTTGGGAGACCCAGAAGGAGACCATGAAGAAATACTTTGAACAGTTCGGTGAGATCTTGGAGGCTGTGGTCATCACTGACAAGGCCACTGGAAGATCAAAAGGCTACGGATTTGTATGCTTATACACCTTCTTTTATATTTCTTTGCTATTTATCTTATATTATTCATCTCATATGTATATATATATAGCTAGCTTTATTGCTAGAGATCTTGAAACAGATGAAAGATCTAAAAATGGGTGTTTTGGCAACAAGTTGAAATCACTCATGGCACATTAATATTCAGTAGTTCATTATTTATTTGGCCAACTTGAAATGGGTTTATGAATTATGATTTTGTAGGTAACTTTTCGTGAACCGGACGCCGCGATGAGAGCTTGTGTGGATGCTGCTCCTGTGATAGATGGGAGGAGGGCCAACTGCAATCTTGCTTCTCTCGGTGTTCAGAGGTCCAAGCCTTCCACTCCAAAGCATGGTAATTCATTTTCTTTTATATATTTTCTTCTTCCTCATGCATATAATACCAGATCTGAGAAATGAAACGTACAGTTTCATGATATCTTGCGTTTTGATTTCTCTTACCATTAATTTTTATTAATTAATTTGTTGAGGCAGCTAACTAGCCAACAAGGCTTATGATGAGTTGTGAATATTCCTCACTAATTATTTTTGTTCTAAAAAGATATTATTGTATAAGATTTTTGATGGGTGGTCCGAAAATATTCTGCGCGCCATGAGTATAATCACTTCCACAGTGAAATATATGCAACACCTGAATATTCCTAAGAGATATATAGGATTAAATTCGATTACTAGCTTGTACACATTGCTAATTTGTTTGAATATTAACTATTCAACAAGTTCCTGTATACGTACGCTTTTTGAAAAATTAGATAGAAGAAATGTGTCTTGCTTACAACCGAGTACGTTCTCTAGCTACACCTCTCTAATTAAAGCGTGTATATATATATATATATATTACTTTCAAGTTATCTAGCTAGCGAGCATAGCTAGCTATCATCATATATAGAAAACCCATGATGTTAAAATATGTTTAATTAGCGGCACGCATGCAATAATATTCTTCTTCTTGTTAAATTATTAAGTTAAACAATATACAATTTGTAATTAACTTGTAGTTTAGAGAATGTTGTTGTCATAGTACTGTACAGTAGTGAATAGTGATTTGTTTTTTTGTTCTAAATTTCTGTAGCTACCTAGAGGAATAAATGTCGATATATATATATATTAACTAGATTTGTTGTTCGGAAGTAATTAATAAAATTAATTGGAGTTGTACTACTACTGGTCGCAGGAGGAGGTGGAGGAGGAGGAGGAGGCAGGAACTTTAGGGTAATGGGGTCAGCATTCCAAACAGGGTTCGGAAGTGGAGTGGGATCAGCTTTTCCTTCTGCAGCAACCTTCCCTCATTATGCCATCCAACAAGGGATTCCTTACAATCTTTATGGGTATGTATCTCTATGACCCTATGACCCTACCTATGACCATCGACCATATATATATATATATACCATCATGCATGCATGCCATCCTATCTTTAACTACGAATATATATGAATATGAATATGCTATTATATATTGTATTTGTACCGGGCCTCTTCATCTCTCTCTGCTGGCTGCTAGCTGTATCTTTATGTATGCGTATATGGGAAGCTGCACGTGCATTGCCAACTCATGCATGCACATCTACCACCCAACCTCTCATTAAAGTAGCTAACCCTACTGTGTAGTCTGTATATCAAAACCACGCTCATCTATCATTTTATTCCCATTCCTCTCTCTCTCTCTCTCTCTCTCTCTCTCTCTCTCTCAGCATACAATTAATGGACATTCTTTATTGAATGCAAGCTAGCTTTACATTTGTTGCTCATGCATTCATTATTACATGCAGATTGCCTCATCCGTGTCTAGCTAATACATTAATTCGCAACTTCATATATATTATGGAAATAAAATTGGAGTTGTGTCTCATATATATTAGTCTTGTGCTAGTCACATGATGGTAGCACATGAAATATATATATATATATGTGAGACACAAGTTGACACTTGCATACAATGGCTACATGCAAGTTTTTCTCACTATCATAACTTAAAGTAGTACTATTTTGTCATATGAATAATTTCCTATAGATATATACAGTCATACATGCATGCATGCATGCTTAATTTCTTATATTTGCAAAGGTTCGTTTTAATAGGATCTTGGCTTATTACCAAAGCATAATTAGATTATTCTAATTAACTTGTAACTTTTGCCATTAACACACGCGGACCGTTTCATTTCAGGTACTCTGCATATTCGCCCGACTACACTTACCCTACGGTTTGTGCACACTTCTCCTTTAATTTATTACTTCATTTTCTTGATTTCTCCTACGATACATTCATTTTTCTCTTCTGCAATAAATTTCTACTACTAATTGCTTTTCTCGTATTTTCCTTTCTCCCTATTTTTGGGAGATCAATACGTACCCACTCACTTAAATGAATTTTAAAAAGCTTTTGGATCTTAAAATTAACCATGCATGTTGCTTGACCAATCCATATATACGTCAATAACAGAAATTAACTAAATATATAGAACGCCTTTCGAGTTTCAGACAAGAATTTGTGTCATCTTTTTTTTTTTTTTTTGCTAGAATACTCTGAAAGATTTGCATTACTACTTGCAAATAACCATTAACTGGTGTTTTTTGTTTTGTTTTGTTTGAGAATTGAGAGGCATTAACTGATTGAGTTCATAAAGATTAATGATTTAATTGCATCTGATGCTGCAGTATCATATATAGAGGACCGCGTAACTCTTTTAGGGGCTGGACGTTTTTATAAATGTTCTATCTTATTTCATTCATATATATCAAAGATAAAACAAAAAACAGTTTGTTAGAAAGGATACTAAATGCACCCTTAATTACTACGTTAATTAAATGGGGTCATACCACTAATTTAATTAAACAGTATTTTAGTAACAAAAAACAAAAAGTAAACAGTGTTTTACCAAAATTTTTAATAGGCAAGTGTAACACAAGGGAAACTAGCTAGATTTCACAATCAAATATATGGAGTTTACTCTTTCACATATACGTACATATATATATATATATAGGGGTAACGTACGTTACTAAAAACTGAAAGGGGACATCAATTAATAAATATAGTGGACCAAGAGAGGTCAAGTTTTGAGAAATAACTAAACGTACTCCTTCAAGCTGTCATCAATCGAACTCTTCTTTTATTTTATTTTATTTTATTTTATTCTTCTTATTGATCTCCTTTTGCATTACCTTACTATTCATTTATTTATAATATGGACCCCCGTGGTCCAATCTCCTTAGTTACGCTTTCACTATGATCTTTAAAGGGAAAAAAAAAAAAAAAAAAGAGACTAACAATGTCTATATATGGAGGTAATGTCGGACCCACACAAATTTCATGAGTCTTGATAAATCATAACATTCATTGCTGAAATGAATTAAAATACAAAGTTTAGTTATCCTCTGGAGTATCCATCGCATACTCGAACATGTAATTAATTAGTAACTATCAACACTTACCAAAAAATAGTAATAATCAACATAATTCACGTCACGCCTTTATTTTTGAACTAATGCACAAATTAATGTCCAAACGGCTGGAGTTCGATAGGAAATTATGGATGGACTGGTGTAGCTAGTAGATGCAGTTGTCATATGTAATGAATTTGTGTAAATGAAATTAGGTATGAAATTATTAAGTGTGGTTAATTAGTTAGAGTTCCATGTGCAATATTAATGCGATATATATGCATGCATGGTTCAGAACTACTATGGTTTGTACGGAGGGGGGGCAACAAGCTGCCAGTATCCTATGTACGGAACGACCCCTGCAGCCGGCGGGATAGTGACGGGAGCGGCGGCAGCAGCGGCATTTTACCCGTATCTCCAATATGCAGCAGAAGGTATGAATGGAGGCGCCGCAGCAGCAGCAGCGTATACTACTTCCGGGCACAACTATGGAGGTGGGCATGTGCAATACCCACACCATGGTCACCTCTTTCAGTACTCGGCCATGAATTCAAGTGGAGCCTACCAGCACTATGCTCCTCCCATGTCTCTAGCGCCCTCACCCGCCTTGCAAACACCAGGTAATAATTTCAAGCTAGCTACCTATAATTAATTAATTTTAATTACCTTCCATTTCTCTTATTAATCAATTAATTAATATGATTGGAAAGAGGCACTAATATCTTTGACAGTGTGTTTTGCTGTGCCACAGGCGTAACCGTGGCCCTTCCTGCTCCGATTCCTCATCGCTAGTCAGTCAATATTCCAAAGTGGCTACTCGCTCCTTCAAACTTCCATCCTTCATATCATCAGCTGCTTTGTTTCTGAGTTTTCATCATCAGCTACACCTTTGGCCTAACCATGGTTCATCACTTCACTCATACTCTCTCTCTCTCTCTCTCTCTCTCTCTCTCTCTCTCTCTCTCTCTCGCCGTCTAACACAATTAGCCCAAGCTTGTCATTTGGGCTACCTCTCTTCTTGCATGCACACAAATGGCATGGGGTGCATGTCATGCATTTTTCCCCTTTGCATCTTAATTTTTAAAACTACAAGAAAAGGGTAATCCCCTTGAAGAGAACTAAAGCATGCATGTCTAATCTCACCAACTCTGGCTATATTGGATTTAGCCAATCAAGTTGGAAACAGTTTTTTGACTTCTCAGCCCTGGATGAGAGGCTGAGAAGGTGACAAAAGAAAAAACCACTCTCATGTAACTTTTAGCCCAGGAAGGCTAATAAGCAAAGGCATTAAAACAAAAAAACAAAAAAAAAAAGGTTTGCAAATATTGTAAATTCAACACAAAATAGCAAGCCCCTTCACTTTGAATGTCAGTCTTAAAATGGCTAATATATCCCGGCCTCTTCCATCTTCAGCTAATCAACTCAAGATAAAGAGGCAGTTTAATTTAGGAAAAGAATATGATGGGCAAGGAATGCCCCAATTATTTTGGCTGTTAACATCTAGTCTTAGGATTTTCGAACTAGCTAGCTAGGAGCAGTCATGTCTCTATAACGCTTTACCAATTTTTCTTTTTTGGTCAACTTTCACATATATTAATGTGTCTAACCAACTAACCAACCATCTTCCCTTAGGGTAAGGGGGGAGCAAATCACTAACTCTTGTTTGTTTCTTGTAAATTCATTGTGGCTATAAACTAAGGGAGTTTATGCCCCATTTCACTAACTTTATTAGGAGGAATAGTACCCTTTGCTCTTTAGCATTTAGGGTTTAGCTAGCTTAGTATATTTCATCATCATTTTGAGAACTCCACTGATGGATGTGGAGCTCAAAAGCATCTGCATGTAACCCTCGGGAGATATTTTGGTTCCCTTGGGTTCTTCTCCACTAACGCACCAACCATGGTTAGGACTTAGGTCAACCTCATCACTCTCATCTCTCTCTCTCTCTCTCTCTCTCTCTCTCNTCTCTCTCTCTCTCTCTCTCTCTCTCTCTCTCTCTCTCTCTCTCTCTCTCTCTCTCTCTCTCTCCCCCTTGATCTCCTTAATTTCTGTTCAACTTCTACTTGGAGATGGACCTTGATACTCTCTTTTAATTATATGTATAAACCTATGGTTTGGATTGTAATTAGGGATCCTACTGAGGACATGTTAAGATTCATTCTCTGTCGATGCTGGTTGAGAATGGATATGCTACTCAATTACTACTATGCTTTCATTTCAGACCGCATGTTATGCTTCTGCTGATGCTATTAATTTGAGACTGTTGATTCATCTAAAGCTCAAATTTTGTCATGGTCAACTAAAGGAATTTTGTGACTACTCAAATTTTAAGACATGAACATTACTGTGAAGTAATAATATTGATAGTAGAACCCAATACATTTAATGTCATAAAATTCCCTGGCCAAAAAAAATAAGTCATAAAATTAATTTGTCTTCTCCGCTCCGAGTCAAATATAATGTCATATTAGATTGTCTTCATCAGTTGATATATATATATATATAAATGTTCAAGAGTTGATGTCCACAAATGGTATTCGTATAGTGTACCTTTCCCTATTTTGGCTCAAAGGAAAAAGAACGTTGCAGTTGATAATAAGGCTAGCTAATATATAGAGGAGCTTCTGACTTCAATGACTCTGTTAATAGCTAGACTAGATTGATAATTCGATCTGATGCTTTTCTTTATTCATTTAATTTGCTTAAATAAAGTGCAATACAACATTAAATCCCTTCTGTTCGTATGATGAATCATCTGGGCATAACGACAAGTCACACAAGGTTTAGCAACATGTCGTTTGGGTCTAGGCTCAAAAGCTAAGCCCCTCCTAGGCATCGACTTCCTAGGCTCAAAGGCTAAGCCCTTCCCGGGCTCCTAACCCCTGACCTCCTAGGCTCCGGCCTCATAGGCTCCGGCCCCCTAAGCTCCGGCCTCCTAGGCTTTGACCTCCTATGCTCCGGCCACATAGGCTCCGGCCCTCTAAGCTCCGGCCTCCTAGGCCTTGACCTCCTAGGTTCCGGCCTCCAAAGCTCAAGCCTCTTGAGCCCCGACCCGTGTCAACTCACTCGGATCCTCGAGACAGGTGACATGTGGCGCTCTAATAGTGCGAGTCATTACAAGGGACACGTGTTATTACCGGATTGGTTGACACTTTTCCAAAAGTACTATAAAAGAGGTACTTTCTTGTCACAAAAGGACGACTCAATCATTATCATACTATTCACTCACTCTGATCACAGATTCTCTGAACATGCATGCACTGACTTGAGCATCGGAGAAGCTTCGGCCGATACCACACCGGTGCCCTTCCCGCTCACTTTTGTATGCTTGCGCAGGGTGCATTGGATATTATTCTCTCTCCGTTACTCACCAGTCGGACCCAGCTACCCGTTCCTACCCAACTTTGAAGTGTCATGTAACGCCCCGATCCTAGGGCCCAAAAATACACTAAAACTTTGTCTTTTAAACCTCTTTTCAAAGAATGAGCCATGCGCTTAATATAATAAATAAATACGTTAAATATATCAGAGTGTGAGCCCAAAACATTTATGTAAAATTCACTGTATAAAATCAGTTAAATCAAAACAAAGTAGGTCTCACTGTCTCAACTTCTCCTCACTACCTGCTCAGCTTGCTTAACCTGCAAAACATTAACCACACTGCACCATATTCATGGTACACCGGGTCATTCAAATAAACAACCCGGTAAGCTCACTAGAGCTCGTATGAGTGAAATAACGAAATAATTAACCTCAATAATATCCTCAAATTCCATACTCGAAATAATCCACAAGAGTATCCATAATTACTCAATCACATCACAAATTCATCAACAAATATCCAAGCATCAAGATAAAAGCTAATTCCTCAAATACACATCATAATCCCACCAAAAATAATAATAATCATTCTGCCATTCAAATGCCTAAACGTCAACTATTAACCTCAATCTCGGATCGTTCACTTCCTAACTCATAACCTCAATGTATAATTCATTCATCAATGTCCATCCTTAAAATTCAAGCCTACACTTTACCAAGTCCTAACCAAACCAAATCCTAGCAAACAAATGCACATAAGCACACAAAGCAACGAAATAAACTATCTAATTTCACTCACGTCGCTCTTTGAGATCCCTCTAATCTCACTCTTTGGAATCCCCCAGCTTTAAAACCTTTTCACAAATCCATTTCTGAAAATTATCTCAAAACTATAAATCAACCTCTGAAGAACAACTAATACTCTCAAAATACTCCACCTCTAAAACTTCACACCACACTAATACCCAGAGAACTATCGGTCATAATACTGCAGTAACTACACTCGCCACATCTCGTGCATAGGCACGAGCAGGCAGATAAGCTCGCCACTTCCCGTGCAGAGCGAATCGATGCACAGGCAGATAGGTGTGCTCGCCACTTCTCGTGCAGAGCGTATCGATGCACGAGCAGGCAGGAATGCTCGTCACTTCTCGTGCAGAGCGGATCGATGCACGAGCAGGCATGATACTCGCCACTTCTCGTGCAGAGCGGATCAATGCACGAGCAGGAAGGATGCTCGCCACTTCTCGTGCAGAGCGTATCAATGCACAAGCAGGCAGGTAACTAGGCTCGCCACTTCCCGTACAGAGCGTATCAATGCACGGGCAGGCAGGATTTCCCGCGCAACCTCAATCACAACATTCCCAAACCATCTCATAACTATCCTTGTTTCACAATATAACGCCTCTTGTATTTCTTTTCAGACTCACATCTACATAAGCATCATCATCAACCCTTACTATTTGTCTGAAATACACCGAATCTTTTCTGAAGTTGACTCCTACTCACGACTCATCACTTGTCTGTCACTCAAATCATACTAGCATTTCCTCAATAATTAATTTGATCGTTTTGTATAATAACTGCCTAATCATCATTCACTAACCTCGACAATGAACATTCCTTTCTCTAATTCATCGATTATCCTCAAAGTAATTCTATAATTCTCAATTAATTCCTTAGCCTCAAATCCTCATCAATTCCTTCTCATAATCTAAATCCTATACTTAGTCTCCTCTATCATAAAGCAGAAAATCACACAAAACAGGCAATTCATCCATGAAAATTAACAATATAACTAGATAAGTTCCACTCACAGTCTAACCACGCGAAAAGATCGAAATGCCCTTCTTGGCTTGTTTGCTCGAATATCAAATCCAGTAGCATAACGGCATCGGGAATGAGATTTCCCGAGCCCGTGTACCTGTTAAGACCAGACAACCAAATCAAATACACACAGAATTCACAATGGCCGTTTAAACGACCGAAACGGGTGGCTGCCACCACACGCGGTGGTTGCCCGACTTACAATAGTACCCAAAACACACAGAAACTCACCCACGGGCTTCGGATGACTGGCCATAGGCTAAAAGTCACAACCCCAACCATCGGCACGACCAAACGCGGCGAGACCCGCGGTGGTCAAACTGCGCGAATTTCAAAACTCAAGATTAACGAAAACGAATTACACAGGCACAAAGGAGACGTCGAGAGGATCAACTTTTATACCTGAGTCGACGGCCAAAACTGGCCGGAAATGGCCGAAATCGGCGGCGGAAGCTGGCGGCTGACTTGGCTTCCTGAGCTCATTGCTCTCTCGTAGAGCCTCGTATGGACAAACGGAGACCATGGCTAGACTCACCATGACGAGGGGAACAAAGCCCAGTAGGTTCGACCATCCAATTTCTACCGGAACAGTGAAATCGCGATGGTGCAGCCGCAACCCTTGTGGCGTCGAATCGTCGTCGTGGAGCATCGCCGGCGTGAGGGAAGGGCATGGGAAGACTCATCGTGGCCTGGGGAAGAGAACCCAGGTGGTTCGGCGCCGCAACTCCGTCGGAAAACGCTGATCGCCGGCGAGGGGGCTCGGCCCTGTTTTGCGTCGTTTCTCCGTCGTGGGTGATCGGCCGGAAAAACGAAGGCCACTGGGAGAGATAGGAGGAAGGCGAGCAGCATGGGCCAAACACCCAACCCAGCCGCCGCCGGACGCGCCGCCACGCGCTGGTGGCAGGCGCGGCGAAGGTGAGAGGTGCGAGAGAGAGAGAGAGAGAGAGAGAGAGAGAGAGAGAGAGAGAGAGATTTATAAAAATCTGAAATTTTGGGTTTTTGAACCACTTTCGTAAAAATTACAAGTTTGCCATTTACTTCAAAAGCTCGTAACTTCCAAACCGTAGCTCCGATTGACGCGTGCCGTGTGTCTACGAACTCGTGGACTCGAGACCTTTCCAACGTGCCCAAAGTCAAAGACGGAAATCCATTAGTCTTAAAAGTCAACTTTTGGGTCAAACCCAATTTAAAACAAAAGTTAAAATTAAATTAAAACCTTTTAAAATTCCAAATAAATTCTCAAAATCCTTAAAATAAATTCGCAAAATATTTAAAATAACTTCTTGAAAAATACGTGGTCTTACATGTTATCCACTCAGTGGTGAGTCAACGGGCCTGGTTCGACTCGACGTTAACTGCTTTACCATTTTTCAGCATCAACACCTTCAAAATAGTAACATATTGCTACCCAGTTCCTAAAAAGCCAAGATATGCAGGAATTCCTCTCTCTTATGCAAACTGGATCTGATTTTGATGAACATCATTAGGTGCCACGGACATTGCAATAATATCAGAAGAAAGCAGGTATCCTCCGAAACTGGCAACACCATAGCCAACATCAAAATCTTACACCACTGGGTATTTACAAAAGAAAAATGGAAAGGCTTTCCTCCATGAACTATAACTTATTTATCTATCCTTTAATAATAGATTTTACACAAAAGGGAGAATAGAAGGATGGGTATTTAGAATTTGACCAAGAGGGCAAATCCCAGATCAAACTCACTGCTAGGTGTACAATTAATTATATTAGTGTTGAAATGAAAAAATTGCAAGAAAAATAAAAGTTTGGAGTCCTCACCGATTAACAACCTCTTAAAGGATTAGGAGTCCTGCCAAAAAAACAAAAGAAAAAGATCAGTGCATTTCAAAATGTGTAAAAATACAGGAAAGGGGATAAGTGCAAGAAAGATAGGGGCTGTTTCAGTTTGAAATTTGAAAGTTGAATTCAGTTTTTTATCCATGTTTATCTCCACCTTCTCGATGTAGTGATGAATGCCTATAAAAGGGAGGTATTTGGAGAGTTTGAAAAAAAAAAAAAAAAGGAAAAAGAAGAAAAACACAGAGAACGTTAAAAAGACTGAGGGAGAAAGTTTGAGAACTTGCTGCATATCTGTTTCAAGCTAGAAAATCACAGGTATATGGCTACCTCTATGACTCTACTCTACATTCTTAAAATTCTTATGTAATTGTCTGTGTTTCTGTCATGCAAAAGGCCGGGGTCTGTATTCTCTTTAAAGGTGGTGTTCGTGAATACCACCAAACTATCCATGTTTCCATGGAACGGTTGTCCGTGAACGGTTAATTTTCGAATGATTTAGAATGTCTATCTCTTGTTTATATTCTTGAAAACATGCTTAAGTGTTAGGGTAAATAAATTGTATTTTCAAAGTTTGTGCATTTGAATAAAAGAATTTCTCTTGAAAAAATTGAAGAAATTAATTTCTTTTTATTTTAAAGATTTAGGGGTATTTGTTGGGCTCAATTTATATGTATTTTATATCTTTAAAATCATATATTTTTGTCATTATCTTTTAACATTTTTAGCATTTTTTTTCTCATTTTAATTATGTAGTCAATTAGTGAGTTTTATTAGTTTTTATATTATTTCATAGTTTTTATTAGGTTTTATGTATTTTAGATTAGATTTATTTCATTTGGTTTTAATTAAGTTTAGGGGGGGCTATTCAGACCATCCCATTCTGCTGAGTTGACCACTCCCCTAATTTTTTGCCCATTTTTGCCCATTTTGCCCTCCTCTCCTCCTCCCCCACCCAGCCACCACTCCCCCACCGATCCCCTCCCCTCCCCAGNGGTGTGCATAGCCCCCCCTTAAGTTTATTGTAATTTTAATTTTGTAGGACTTAAGTAAGTAAAAGCCCAAACAAAAAAAAAGACAAATAAAGAAAGAAGAAATGAGGAACAAGCCCAGCCCAAGAGGAAAGAAGGAAGAAAGAAAGAGCCGAAGTCTCCGGCCCACAGTCCAAGCCCAGGGGAGCCGAACAGTCACAGCGGAACGGTCATCTTCTTTCTCTCTCACGCGCGCATAGCCTGAAGCCCAGCCGCAGCTCCATTTATTCCCTCACGCATTCCCACGCGCCCCAGCCAAAATGTCTAGCCGCATTTCTCTTGTGCTGGCCCAGTGCGCATGCGACACTGGCGCAGCTCCATTTGCTGCCAGCCTTTTTTTTTTGTGTGCGGTCTCCAGCTTTCCCTCCCACACACAATGCAGCCACTCATCACGTGACACCTGGCCCCCACCAGCCTTAATTCCCTGGATGTTGTTCTCCTATTTAATTTTAGAGCTTTTGATTTTCTCTCTTTTTCTTCTTTAGCCTCATCTAGCATAGTTTTTGTTAGAGAAATTCCAAAGGGCTGGAACTTATTCTCTTTTATTCTCTTTCATTTCTTTTCTTTTACTATTTTGTAAAACTTTAATTTATGCTTTTATTTAATTTATATGTCTTAGTTATTTCCTTCTCTTATTCTTTTTAATTTAGTAGTTATTTATTTTATTTCTTATTTTATTTTAAGGTCCATTGATTTTAAATACCAAACTTTAATAATTTTTTAGTTTAGATACTAAAATTTAATAGCATTTTAGTTTAGATACTAATTGAAAATTCAAATAAATTAATAAAGTGAAGGTACTAGAATTCATAAAAATTATCATATGCCACTACAATAAAAAAATTTAAAAAATTCCCAACTAACCACCGACCACCGCTGTCCGGCTCACCACCGGCCACCGCCGTCCGGCCCACCACCGGCCACCGCCGTTCGTCTGGCCATCCGACCAACCACCGACCACCTTCGTCCGGCCGACCACCGGCCAACGCCGTTCAACAACATAAAAACAACTTGGCATAAAAGGGATTCAAACCCCTCTCATGCAAGAGAAAGAGGCACCTCTTACCACTACACTACATAATAATTTCAATAAAAGTATTACTTTGACCTTTATTTATCCAATATTGTAATACAATTTAAAAAAAATAATAATTTAGTCACAAATCACAAGTTAAACTGTGACTGTATCAGAATTTGTTGTGACTGTCATGGTAAGTTGAAAGAGATACCTTCTCCAATTGCACTAGTAATTATTTTGTATAAAAAATATTGCTTTAACCTCTATTTATACTACATTGTAGTACAATTTTTTCAAAAACATTCAATCAAGTCACAACTTAACTGTGACTGTCTCATAATTTAGTTGTGATTGTTCTGTAGTCACAACTAAATCTGAAGTTGTGACTGTCACAATTTGAAAAAGATAGACCATAAACTCCAGCTTACAAACTATAGAAAGTACACCTAAACCACCCCCAAAACTCATATAACAAAATTTGAAATTGTGACTAATATTAAGAAAAAGATAAGTTTTAACATAAAATACCTAAATGTTTAACATAAAATAGAGAAGAGATTCAGAGTATCCCCTACATAACTAGCAAAATAATTTCAAATTCCCAAAGAAGAAATTCAAAGTTAAAAGGCTTAAAGCAACCTTGCTTACCAAGACCAACATTCTTATTTACTACCCATTTTGAGTTTTATTACTTGTTTTACTGAAAAAACTCTGAGTTGGTCATTGAGCAATGAATTAATTTCAAAAAATGACAAACCCATAAACAATACATGGAAACCCATAATCAACATCAATGCAAAAGTATTGGTAAACCTATTTTGCCAAAAGGGGGGGGGGGAGGAGGAAGGAAACAAAAGCCCAAATGATTCATTGATTCTAACCTTATTACTTTCAAAGAAAAAATTACAAAGGTAGCCAAATAAAAATCATAATTTAGAAGACATTAAAAAAATACACACTTGTCATAAGAATGGAAAAGAAGTCACAATGAAAACCGAACATACATGTAAATACAAAGTCGTAATTTGACATCAAAATTCAAAACCTTTGTAGCACTCACTATAATGCACTAAGTCTTTTTTTGTGTAAAGTAATTGCTTTGAACCTAATTTATATGATATTGTGTATATATATATTTTTTAAAATAATTAATCCAGTTAGTCACAACTAATTAAATCGAAGTTGTTACTGTCATAATTTAATTGTAACTATTCGACAGTCACAACTTTATATTTTAGTTGTGACTGACTGTTTCACAACGAAATTAAGAGACACTTTTAAGGTATAACAATTAAGTACTAGTAGGCTACAAGGTCATCAAGATATCATAATATCATATGATAACCCCAATATAAAGATAATATCACTATACAAATGACAATGCATGTACATAAGCATACAAGTCCTATCATTTACTATTTTGTAATTAGAGAATGCGAATTTGGATTGTACACATTTGAACTTCACCTAGTACTGCATATGTACTAGGTTTAATAACTTCAACCTTTCCACAACCTTAGAAAGTTTTCTCTATTTGATGAGGTCTAATGACATAACAATGTCCATATGTAATCAACCAAATTTTCATGACATAACACAGGTGTATATGTAATCAATCAAATTGCCATGTAACTCTGAATTATATAAGCAAAAAATATGCAGAAAAAAAAATTGCAACCTCACTAGAATCAACAATAAGAACAAACAAAGAACCCTTTTGCTCATAAAACACCTAATCATGCCAACTTTACTTTCCTTTTGGCATCTGCCATAGTTTTCTCAACTAATCAACAGAAGTTACAAAAAAATAAAACTCAATAGAACCAAAATCACTACCAAAACTCATATAACAACTAATTAACAAAATCAGAAGTTGTGACTGAGATCAGAAAAGATAAGTTTAACACAAAACACCTTGATGTTTAACATAAAAGCTCACATAAAAATGGGATTTGCATTAAACAAATACATTAAATATATACACTCTAAGAAGAAAATTTAACTTGTGACTATCAAGCAGAACAACTTGAAATTCATCTTTATCTTTTTATATCTCAAACTAAAAACATGCATAAAAGATAGAAAAGAAAAAATTGAAAATCGCAGATCAATCCCTAAATAATCAAACTAATAAAAGAATCTATTGCAACAAATCACAGAAAGAAAATATTTAAAATGAAAATCAAAACCAAATCCCTAAATGCTCGAAGCAAGTTGATCAATTAAAAGTCATAATCAACCAAATTGATGAAGAAAACATATTCAAAATGAAAATCAAAACCAAATCCCTAAAACAGTCGAAGCAATGAGCAACTATTCAAATAAACCAAATTGATGAAGAAATCAAATTCAAAATCAA
Source organism: Dryas drummondii (assembly GCA_003254865.1). Lineage (NCBI taxonomy): Eukaryota > Viridiplantae > Streptophyta > Magnoliopsida > Rosales > Rosaceae > Dryas > Dryas drummondii. The sequence continues at coordinate 260,432 of QANW01010227.1, read as the reverse complement.
CCAGAAATCAAGAGAAGAACTTATCTCCATAACCAGATCGACGAAAATCATGAAGGGGGTGAGAAAAATCCAAGAACAAATCGCGTGAGATAAAGCTCCAAAGTTAATAGTTCGCACAACGACCAAACAGTAATTTTTTAACAATTATTAATTATACTAAACCCAATAAACGGGCCAAGGGAAAAATCGAAATATGAAATAAACCCACTAGAAATGGGCTAGGCTGGAAAGAAGGTTTGGTATCTAATCTAAAATGTTTTTAAGAAAGTTAGTAGCCAAACTAAAAAAAATAACCATTTGCTGGTATTCCAAAAAGTTATTAGAATTAAGTAGTTAATCCTAATTTTCTCTTTATTTTATGAGGATAAAACTCACCATAGTGGGTTTCTAACCTTCTTATCAAGGCTGAGGAGGAAACACTACTATAAAATAACCCATGTGGAATCCATGACCTTGATTTCTATCATTGTCTAAATTCCTACACCTTTTTCTCTTGTATTTATTTTTGCACTTTAGTTTCATCATATAATCACCAATCAACTCTAAGCTAGATTAGAGATAAATTAACTAATATTTCTAAATTAGTGTGTCTCTCTTGCAACACTCTATAGGGTTTGATCTCGTTAATTATATAATACTTACTACAAGACGCGTATAATTGCAAGTAAAAAAAAAATAAACAAAAAAAAATTTACAACACTAGCTCTCATTCAGGACCAAAATTGCCCAAATTAGAAGGACAATGACTAAAGTGGAAAATGAGTAAAAGTACATGGTAGTCAAGGTCTATGCTCCAATCTCCATACGATCGCCACAGCTTTGCTAGCTCTCATTCCTAGATTGCTCAAGGATGGTTTGTTATAGCCTATGTGAAAACTGCATGTCCTCTAATTGATAGTGGTAATTATTTATTTGAAGGATTTTAGGAGATGACAAACTCTAAAAAGAACTTGGATTTCTCAGTGGAAACAGCCAAATTAAAGAATAAATTTTCCACATTCAAGGATCGATTAAGGTTAAATGCCTTAATTAAAAAGACTCAATGTGATATACAATGCATTTGAATTAAGTTTGAGTGGAGGAGAAATCAACTAAGACGAAAGTTATAAATCACAGGGTTGGGGCTCTTTCGACAGATCCACCAATGACTGTAAGCAAGTTGTTGCCAAAAGGATCACTGAGATGCTTTGCTAGGTTTTCGACAGGACCTTCTCCAGTGACATAAGCTTGCAGGAAGAAACCAAGCATAGCAAACATTGCAAGTCTGCCGTTCTTAATCTCCTTCACCTTGAGCAGTGCAGCCTGGTCTGGATCGTTTGCCAGCCCCAATGGGTCAAATGGACCACCTGGGTGAAGCTTGTCCTCCAATTCCTACCAAGAGAATATCATACAACAACAGAGTACTCATGAGATCGTCATCCTTAAATAATTCAGGTAATCCTTTTTCTTTTCTTTGGTCATCCAGAAAATGTGTAAGGTAATTGTATCATGCTAATTAAATCATTTGGCTTCAGTATATCTCAGACAAATTGATTTAGATTTTAGTTAACACCAATCATAAAATCAGGGTACTAGCATGACAAAATTAGTTTTAGTTACATACCAAACCATTTGTGAGTCTGTAATATTCTGCTCCACCAAGAAGAACAACCTCAGCCACGACAGCAAAAATAAGATTGATGGGTATGTTCTTCCCAAAGTAGTTCAATGTGTTCCCATCAAGGAGTAGAGCTCCTGTCTGCATTCAATTCATGTGTACAAAATAATTAAGTCAGATAAGTTGAACAATTCATTTTGCAAATTTGACTAGTCCGGTACTCTGGTTTAAGAAACTTGTTGTTTTGAGTTCAAGAAATTAAACTAGTTGTTAATTACAAGTTCATATATCTTGAGCAAGAAAAATCAGTTGGTCATAATAAAAAGTGACATCTGAATTAGTCTAAGTACTGATGAAGCAGCTGCTTTTTTTTTTTTTTTTTATCGACAACTGTCCATGAGTTTTGAATACAGGACCTCCTCTCAACAAAAGAGAAACTGAGTGTCATTCCCTAGACTAAATAGTCATTGGCATGAAGCAACTAATTAAAGAAGGTTAATTAATTGAATAGCACGAGTAGTGTGTAAGAGTATATTTTAAAATGAGTGCTGCTATTTGCACACCCTTAAATTTCTTTTTGCACACCATTTCCTCACTTTTTCTCACTTCACACCCTCACACTCCTCCTACAATTANTTTTGAAGCCGTTTTTGCAGGAGAAGGAGAAGAAGGTGTTGATGATCGTGATCCCTCTGCAGGTCTTGGCCAATTTGGCATTGGTTGTGATCGGCGAGACCGGGCCGTTTATCAAGGACTGGGTCACCTGGAACCAGGTGTTCTTGTTGATGGACATCATATGCTGCTGCGCTATCATCTTCCCCATGAAGATGATGGGGGGTGGGCTTCGATGATGAAGAAGAAAAAAAGAAGATGGAGATGGGAAGATGGGAAGATGGGGTGTGTACGGGGGGAGGGGGGATATGGGGATGGGGTGTGTGGGTGAGGGGAGGGCCAAATAGTCTTTTCCCTTGAGTTTTTTTTTTTTGAAAGGGTGTGCAAAAAGAAATTTAAGGGTGTGCAAATAGCAGCCCTCTTTAAAATGCGCGCAGACCTTGAACCAGACAGCCTCAGGGCCACAGTTAGCACCAAATTTGTTGAAGGCCTCTGGGATGATGAATCCGGCTGCACCAAGCATAGCCCACCGAGCATGGATCAACTCATACGCTTGGTATCTGCAATCAAGCATGAATCAAATATACATCAAATTGAGATTGATCTGTACTGTAGTGTACGTTTAGATTATAAACAAATACTCAAGGAGAAAAAGACAGGGAAACAGAGAGAGAGAGAGAGAGAGAGAGAGAGAGAGAGAGAGAGAGAGAGAGAATGTATATAATTAGCTAGCAGTAACATACTTGCTGAAGTTTTCTGGCTTCTTGCTTAGCCCAAAAGGATCATAACCATAACTGCATTCACATTAAAGCAATAGACAACCCAAGATTAGAGATCCATACACAGACTCATACTACATCATATGTTGTTAATTAGTTTCTTATATAAATGCATATGGATTATAGAATCTTACTCTCCGGGAACTTCTCCAGTCAAGTACTCTGGGATCTCTGATCGGTCCAAGAGCCCCTCAGGCAAGAAAATTCTTCTATCAGGACCTGAGATTAATAATTAAACCACCATATTAATTATATTTATGCATCATGCATTGCATTGATGAAGAATGAATTAATTGTTGAGTACTTACCATACCACTTGGCGAGCTCTTCGTCTGCGGGAGCAACAGCGACAGGCTTGGCCTTGGGAGGCGGTGCAGCCTTCTTCCTGGAGAAGAGTGCGACAGTCTTGAAGGTGGCTGGGCTGGTAGCTGTAGGGGCCGCCCCCCTGAAGTTGCTGCTCTTGCTCAGAGGGTTTCCAACCAATTCTGACACCCCAAGGGAGGCCGCCGCTGTCGATGCTGCCAGAGAAGCCATTTCTAATTATCTACTCTCTCGCTACTTACCAGTGGAGGAAACTATGGCTCACAACAGACATGCTATAAGCTTGAGCTGGTGGATGTCGACGTGCCACCTAGGATCTTCCTTCATGGGATTTCATTGGTTTGCATTCAACCTGCGCAATCCATTGCAATCATCTCATAGGATGGATTTGCTGATTTGGCAGATGATGCTGCTCACGTGGCATGCTCCTACATTTGGAATTCCTGCCTTGCTTGCCTTTGGATAATATCTTCCATCCAATCTCTAGTCTTTTTTTGTTTTTCTTCTCTCTCATACATATCCTTTTCAATTTTCATGTGAAGTTTAGTCCAAATACCCAAAATTAATAGCATTTTCCTAGAGGGAGGTTCTAGTTGTAGGAAAGGGATTATATGCTCTACTTTTCTTTTTTACTTGTTTTAACTTTAGTTATGAATTATATATTCAACGGTTTACATTTTTATTTTTAATTTCATTCACATTTAAAGTATTACGAACTCAACACTCTATTCTTAAATTTACAATATACAACTAAAAAGTAAGATTAAAAATAAAGCTAAAACAAACATATAAAAGCCCATCAAGAATCTAGGTTCCATTTGTAACTCCTTATTTCTATAAAATTATAATCCATAGAACTAAAAAGATAAAAACTCTTTATCGACAAAAAAAAAATTTTGGGTCCTCTCCCAGCTTCTCTCCTCCCTTGCAACCTTCTATCTCTCTCTCCCTCTCTCCAGCGATAAAGGAAGTTGACACGGAAGAGAATGGGAAGAAAGAACAAATAGAGAAGAGAGAGGGAGCACTAGGGCGGCCGAAGAGATTGTAATTGTGGGTCATTCTCTTTCTTTTTTCAGAAAATAAATTTATAATAAGTCAGTATGTTTGACAAAAGAATTGTAAACTACAAAATCAGTAAAATGTTAATAGTGTTTACTCGATTTATGCCAACATTAGGCCCACTAAATTTGGCCCAACCAGACATCCTAAGTTCCTAATAGGAGGGTGACCTAATGCCTTGATTTTGAGCCTGAGCCAACCTAACTGTCCTGAAAGGCCTCTCATTTTCTTAACGGAAAAATATAGCAAAACTAAGTTAAATAACTATTACTATACCTCATTTTTTAGTTAAAGATCTCATTTTTACTTGAGTAAATTATAATTTAGTACCTCAATTATTCACTCATTTTCAATTTAGTACCCCAACTTTCAAAATTTGGCAAAAAATACCTCAATTTTCATTTTGTGTCAAAATAGTACCTCCGTTACTTTTTTGTCAAATAAACCGTTATCTGCTGACGTAGCACGGGTATTTTCATCTTTTTTCTCATATTTAAAAGAAAATAGTATTTTTAAAATTTTTTGAACNGAGGGCAGGGAGGGGGGGTTGGGGAGGGGAGGGCCCAAAAAATTTTAAAAATATTATTATTTTTTAAATGTGAAGAAAAAGACAAAAATACCCATGCCACGTCAGTAGATAACGGTTTATTTGACAGTAAAACTAACGAAGGTACTATTTTGACACAAAATGAAAGTTCAAGTATTTTTTGTCAAATTTTGAAAGTTAGAGTACTAAATTGAAAATGAGTGTATAATTAAGGTACTAAATTATAATTTACTCTTTTTACTTTGATTCAATCAATAACTATAATTAACGAAATGTTTTAATCACGAATATTCCGTGAGAGTTACGTGACCAATTTATAAGGGTAAAAAAACCTTTTCTCTTAAAAAATAACTATTAAAAAAAACTAATTAAATTTTTATTTTTATTTTTTTAAAAGGTGTCTCCCCGTTCCCCCCACCACCCAGCCCCGCCCTTCTCTCTTTGTCTCACTTTCTCTCTCATCTCTCCTCGCCCCACCCCCATCCTAGTTTGGTTTTTTTGTTTAATTATTTTTTCATTTTTTAATTAATTAGTTTATATTTATTAATCAATTATATTTTTTTATAATCATTTTAGTTTTATTTGTTTAATTAGTATAGTTTTTTTTCAATTACTTTGATTTTTTTTTTAAATTATTTTTTAGAGGAATATACATTTTTTACCCTTAAAATTGGTCATGATCAAGTTTTAACTAAAATTGTAACAAAGTTTGTTAATTTGGAGAGGTGATTGGGAAATCTTCTGGTATTCTTTGAATAATTGTTTACAAAGATACAACCTCATTATAAGGTAATACAAAGTAGCTAATCTAAGAAAGAACAGCTGTACAAGAATCCTACACAATAATTATGGAAAATCAAATACTACAATTAAGGAGATCCTATAATATAATTAAGGTGAATAACAAAATCACGTAACAAATTTGACAAAAACATCTTTAATTGAAACACTTCATTAATTATAGGCCTTAATTGAATCAAAATGAAAATGAGATCCTTAAATGAAAATTTGGTATAGTAATAATCCTTTTGCTAAGGGTGGGCATCAACATGTCCAAGCGACGCTTCGACCGACCCGCCGACCAAAAAACTCAAAGTTGACCCAACTAGATAGACGCCGGCTCAAGCTCGGGTTTCGTCCTCCACCGACCGTCGACAACCGAGCCAACCCAAGAGAGAGAGAATGACAGAGTCCCAGGCAAGAGAGAGAGAGAGAGAGAGAGTGGCCGAAGTGCCATTTTTTCCGACGAGACAGAGACCCAGGCAAGAGAGAGTGGCAATGACTGCCATTGTTTTTGGCAGGAGAGAGAGAAGCCTTTATCGGCTTAACCATCCCTGACCGCTTTGTGCGGGCGGTGGCGGGTTGAGCCCGAAGCAGACCATCGCCCACCCCTACCTTTTGCTATAATTTTCCCTTTTCTTAACTTCATTCTCCCATTTCCCATGAGTGTGAGCTCAAGTGGCATGACATGTGTGATATCTAGTAATCTTTGATGGGAAATGATAATTTTTGAGCAACTCAATTACTCAAATCAGCATACATGCCTGGACAATGGATCTGCACACAAAAAGTCTTGGTATTCACCATTCCCAAACATGTATGTGTTTATACTTAGCTACAGCGTACAGAACTGTATTTAATAAATAATTATAAATCCAAATCTACATCCAGAACTTAGCAACAACTCATCTTTTCCTCAGATCCACAAAAAGAAACTTATCTTTTCCACTTGTCAATCTCTCTTGTAGTAGCTCTGACAAGTTTCTTAGTATTATCAACAAGTTCCTCAACAAGTGCACCGATATCATCCCTGAAAATAAGAGGGAAAAATGAATATCACTATATATAAATGAGAATTACAAAATTTTCACCTGAAATCTTCTTTCAACTAATGTGTAATTTTCAAATATGAACAGCAGAAGATTAGCAAATAAAATGCTGTTTTCAAAAGTATTTTGAATTTTCTGATACATTTTGTAACTTGATCCATATATGGTTGGTTAGAGAAGGTCTTCACTCTTGAGAAAATGAGTTAAGCAGAATTGATTAAATAAATGAATAAAAGACTTACTGAGTAGGCAAATCTCTAGAAGCATGAGGAAAGTTGGGAAGATTTTGATCAAAAACAAGGTTGCCAACATTAGAGTATCTGCGGTATTCATCACGAGCAACGCCCTTGCCAACGCCATAGCCGAATCCTAAGCCAAACCCACATCCAGCACCCACGCCAAACCCAACTTGTAACCCAGGAATTCCAGGACCAAATCCTACGCCTATAGTGGAAATCCATGCATTTTCATCATTGCATAAACAAAAACACTATTCAAGACATGTGACTAAACAATTAATATGCTATGCTATGCAGCCCTAATTATTGATCATAAATTAAACAAATATTAAGTAAATAGAAAATTCAACATGTGAGAGACGGCGAGTGAAAGAAGCAAAGAAAGAAAGATGGAGGGAGTACCGCCGAGGAGCCCGATGCCGAAGCCCACTCCACAGCCAGCGCCGACGCCAAAGGCGGGACCCAGCTTCCCGAGTTGCTCGGATTTGAGGGCTGGAAGCTTCCACAACAAACCCTTCTGCCCATCATCTCTCCCCGTGCCCATCATCTCTCCCTTCGACTCAGTGTTTGTTTCTGTTTCGGACTAATCTTTTCGTCTTGACTCTGATAAAACAAAATAGGTTGGGCCTACCGCTGCTTCAAGGCCCAAGGCTTAATGCTCTCTTTTATCTCTTTTTTTTTTTTTTTTCGACCATTCTCTTTTTTCTCCCTTCATCTTTTCTTATGATCCTTAGATTAGATTAAAGTGACTAATCTTTGCCCATTAGATCTTATGTACCTTCCTTTTCTCTTTTACCCATCAACTATTTAAATTTATATCTGTGATCTCATGTTTTTGACTAGGTACATGTAAGTCAAAGTTTTAAGGCAGTGTCTCACATTAAATGTGATATGTATGACAACATCATATCTTATTAGAAATTCATTATATTAATACCCCAAATAACATTCTCTCGACTAAAAACATTAAGGAAAGATGAGATTCAGATAATATGAGTCTGAAAAGCTTTCTCTTAGCTCACTATGTTTCCTCTCGAACAGATCCAAGAACACATTATTTTAATGTAATTAGTCATAATGACAAATGTATTAACCAAAAGAATAATATTTTGCCCATTAATTAAAGGGCAAATTACACAAAAGTAACTCAACTAACCACTTTATATCACTTGAGTACCCCAATTACAAAAAGTTGCTCGTAGGTACCTCAATTACTGATTTTGCACATCCAGGTACCTCCGTCAACTTTTCCGTCAGGACTGCCGTTATTTGTCCACGTGGCACACTAGAAACATGCCACGTGAATAACAAAAAAATAATAATAAAAAAAATTTTAAAAAATGAACTAATTATTTAAAAAAAATTAAAAAATTAAAAACTCAAAAAAATAAAAAATAAAAACAATAAAAATGGAGCAGCACCTCTCCCTCCGCCCTCCGCCTCCCACCCCTCCCCCGAGACCCACCCAACCCCAGCCACCCACCCCTCCGACCCCAGCCACCTTGCCGGCGACCCCAACCACCACGCCGGCGACCCACCAGACGACCCACCCGACCCCTCTCATCTCTCTCTAACTCTCTCTCTCTCTCCCCGAAACCCCAGCCCCGAGCCCTCCTCCTTCCTCCTCCCCTGCGTCGGCCACCCAACTCAATGACCCACCCACCTCCCCTTCTCCGGCCACGAGCTCCTCTCTGTTCTGAGAAAGCAAGTTCAGTCATACTAACCACGCCCAGCAACCCAAAATAAAATGGAAAAACCCCATGATCTAGATCTTGAATAAAATGAAGAACACTGCATCGGTAACCAAGATCAACCCCAAAACCATTCTCTTATCATTTTTNGGTCTCGGGGGAGGGGTGGGAGGCGGAGGGCGGAGGGAGGGGTGCTGCTCCATTTTTATTGTTTTTATTTTTTATTTTTTTGAGTTTTTAATTTTTTAATTTTTTTTAAATAATTAGTTCATTTTTTAAAATTTTTTTTTTTTATCCACGTGGCATGTTTCTAGTGTGCCACGTGGACAAATAACGGCAGGCCTGACGGAAAAGTTGACGGAGGTACCTGGATGTGCAAAATCAGTAATTGAGATACCTACGAGCAACTTTTTGTAATTGGGGTACTCAAGTGATATAGGGTGGTTAGTTGAGGTACTTTTGTGTAATTTGCGCTTAATTAAAATAGTCCTGAGTCGTTAATTCACCAATCTCCTAGTTGGTTTTAAGGCATATTTCTTACATATGCATTTTTTTTAGGTTACAGATGACATGTTTTAAATTGTACATGCAAGTTTTAAGTTGAATATGCAGTTACCAAGTGCTTGGCAAGAATTGCAGAGCACTCAATAAGAACCGTCGAGCGCTCGGTAGGATTTTTAGGCTTCTACTTAAAGCACCCTTAATATAAATATGTGTATGTTATAAATATATATATATAATGTGTATCATAATAACATATATAAATGCTAACAAAAACACTCACATTTTTTGTATGTATGTACTGTTGATTTGTTTTCTTAGAACAAAATAAACAATTATCTCATTCTAAATATACTCGCAAGTGCACGAATCGCATCAGTAGCAAAGCGTACAAGCACGAGGTCGATCCCACAGGCAATGGTTAATAAACAACAAATCAATGCAATTAATCACTAGAATAACTAAATGAGGGGTTTTGGAAGATGGAACACACGCACACATCACCACACGCACACACACTTTATTCTATCTTGCAATGTTAAGTTTTCAATTTCAAATCAGATAAGCATGCAATAACCATCCAATGCTAATGACAGTTAATTTGAACACAACATATTAAAATTTGACAGCTAAAAATGTTTGACTAGTTACTTTCTCGTCATTGTTCTCCTAATGCATAAACTAAAAGCTTCTTGGGCCTTCCTTAGCCAGTTAACCTACATGTTCCCTAGTTCAAGCTAAGGCAGTTGTTACCCATGCAGGAGTCATTAAGTTTTATGAGAACGTTAAACATGCACAACATATAAGCTTTGACTATTTCCTTATAGAGGTCGCCTAACCCCACTACCAAGAACAATCTCTCATTCCCTTGTTACTTGTGGTTTAGTGTCTTTGACTATTTCACAGCTAAACCTAACGGATATACTAGATGCAATTACCCTAAGATGGCCAGTCAAAGGATGCAAACAACTAGTGACGGGTTCTAATAGATAGTGGAAATTTAATACGTGCAAACATCAAACTAACAGACCAAGAGACGGATAAACGATTTGTTAAAGCATACGAATCCATTAATCAACCTACAACTAACATGCAAGATAGAATAACTAACCTACATACTTAAATTAAATAAATAAAACAGAAACAATAAACAAAGTCCCAATTCATGCTTGCAAAAGAAATCAGAAACACAAAGTAAACAAAATTAAATGCATAAACGAATTGAACTCAGCAACATGAATTAAATGAAATAAAAAGGAAAACTAAATAAATTCAGAAACTTAATTAAATATATTCAGATGCACAAGCTAATTAATTCAGAAACATAAACTAACATGAAATCAGAAAACTAGAAGAAAAATTAAAGAAACCAAGCTAGTGAGAGGGGCTGCGGCAAGGCAAAGAGAGAAGGCAACCTCAACAAGCAATTGGCTCACGGCTAGGGTGAGCTAGGGCTTGCGGCAAAGGGTCCTCCTTCCTTGCTGCCACGCTACTCCCTTTTCTCTCTCTAGAATTCAGCTAGCTCTCTCTCACCTTTTTGAAATCTAAAACCAAAAACTGAAAAATAAAACTAATGAAAACTGAAAATAAACTAGGAGAAGGGAAAAATTCGGCTGGTGCAAAAAGTGTGAAGTGAGGTCTCTCTAGGGTTCTGAATTGAGGGGATATATATAGAAGACAAATCCTTGAGAGGCAAGGAAAAGAAAACATGCGGCTGCTAGGGTTTCTTCTCCTTGTAGCTTTGTTGATTGGGTTTTCTTAGAATAAAATAAACCAATATCTCATTCTAAGTTTACTCGCAAGTGCACGAATCGCATCAGTAACAAAGCGTACAAGCACGAGGTCGATCCCACAGGTAATGGTTAATATACAATAAATCAATGAAATTAATCACTAGAATAACTAAATGGGGGGTTTTGGAAGATGGAAACACACGCACACATCACCACACGCACACACACTTTATTCTATCTTGCAATGTTAAGTTTTCAGTTTCAAATCAGATAAGCATGCAATAACCATCCAAGGCTAATGACAGTTAATTTGAACACAACATATTAAAGTTTGACAGCTAAAAATGTTTGACTAGTTACTTTCTCGCCATTGTTCTCCTAATGCATAAACTAAGAGCTTCTTGGGCCTTCCTTAGCCAGTTAACTTACATGTTCCCTAGTTCAAGATAAGGCAGCTGTTACCCATGCAGGAGTCATTAAGTTTTATGAGAACGTCAAACTGCACAACATATAAGCTTTGACTATTTCCTTATAGAGGTCGCCCAACCCCACTACCAAGAACAATCCCTCATTCCCTTGTTACTTGTGGTTTAGTGTTTTTGACTATTTCACAGCTAAACCTAATGGATAAACTAGATGCAATTACCCTAATGTAGCCAGTCAAAGGATGCAAACAACTAGTGACGGGTTCTAATAGATAGTGGAAATTTAATACATGCAAACATCAAACTAACAGACCAAGATACGGATAAACGATTTGTTAAATCATACGAATCCATTAATCCACCTACGACTAACATGCAAGATAGAATAACTAACCTACATACTTAAATTAAATAAAACAAAACAGAAACAATAAACAAAGTCCCAATTCATGCTTGCAAAAGAAATCAAAAACACAAAGTGCACAAAACTAAAAGCATAAACTAAACAACTAAATTAAATTGCATAATTTAAATGAAATCAAAGAGATACACTAATGGAATTCAGAAACTTAATTTAAATTAATTCAGAGGCATAAAATAAATTCAGAAACCAATATCCAAATAATAAACTAGAGAACTAGAACAAAAAGTGAAGGAAAACAGCAAGAGGGGCTGCGGCAAGACAAGGGAGAGAGGCACCTGCACAAGCAATTGCCTCACGGCTATGGTGAGCTAGGGCTTGCGGCTTTGGGTTGCTCTTCCTTGCAGCCACACCACTATTCTCTCTCTCACCCTTCGGCTAACCCTCAAAATAACAAACTAAAATTCTGAAAATAAAAACCTAGAACAGAAAAATAAACTAGAGAAAACTGAAAATAAACTAGGAGAATTCGGCTGGAGTTTAGAAGTGAGAAGTGATCCCTAGGGTTCTGAATTAAGGGGATATATATAGAAGACAAATCCTTGAGAGGCAAGGAAAAGAAATCATGCGGCTGCTAGGGTTCCTTCTCCTTGTTGCTTGCGGCATCAGCTAGGGTTAAGGCTTGTGGGCTTGCGGCAAGGCTTGGTCTTCTTGGGCTTAAGTGGCGCATGCAAGTCAGCTAGGCCCCCCTCCTTTGCGCATGGGCTGCTGGTCTTGGACCTTGATGTGCTTTGGGCTCGCATGTGTTGGGTTGAAGTGGCTTGCACAAGTTGGGCTAGGGTTTCACTCCATGGGCTTCCACCTTGGGCTTGCATCTTGGGCTTCCGCATGGGCTCTTTGGCTGCTAGGGTTTGCATGGCATGCATGCGCATGCATGGGTTGCCATCTTCCTCCTTGCGCATGGCCTTTGGGCTGCTAGGGTTTGGGCCCAAGCATGTGCATGCATGGCCCATCTTAGTTCGGCATCCCTAGGGCCCATGGGCCCTCCACTTTTGACTTCCCATTTTGCCCCTCATTTCCATTTGAATTCAAATTCATTTCTTCCCTCCATTCATTTCCATGGATGTCCACCACCTTTTAGAAGCTTCTGGAACCTTGACTTTGTAGAGTTGACTTTGACCAACATTTCCTAGTGCAATTAGGATTTCTTGTAAATGAGAGATTCCTTATCCATTTCGACTTCCCGTAATGACCATATTGCCCCTGGGGTCTCCTAGTGTCATTAGGACTCCTTTCCCTAGTTGGGTCAGGTTTCCTAGTTCAACCAGGATTTCCTGTTTGAATCAGGATTTCTCATTTCTGGCTCCGCAATGATGGTTCTGAACTTGATGTTTCCTAGTGTGACTAGGAATCCTAATTTGACTAGGATTTCTGCACTTTTCCTAGTTTGACCAGGATTTCACTCGTTTTC
>QANW01010227.1:174396-229884 GCA_003254865.1 Dryas drummondii | reverse complement strand
GGTCTCGTACCGCTCTGATACCACTTTTTCTGTGACGCCCCGAAACTGGGAACACCACAGCGGCACCCGTCTTAAAGATCCTGACTATGATACCNCTGATACCACTTTTTCTGTGACGCCCCGAAACTGGGAACACCACAGCGGCACCCGTCTTAAAGATCCTGAGACTATGATACCCCTTACCTCGAGTATTATATTCCCAAGCTCTCTAAAACGAGTTAAGCCCTTTTTATTGAAGAACCCGGGTTGGATCAGAGTAGTAAAAAAAATACAGCGAAAGAAATTACTGAAAATGCCTCACATTATAAATAATAGTAAAGAATACCAACCCGTGAGGGTTATTTGTTTCAAATACATTAACCCTAATAATAAAATAGTAGATAAACAGATATGTCAGGATAGTCCAACCCACGCCAGAGTGATTCAGTCTTCAACAAAGTGGTGCAACAAATTGGACTCATGGATAGCCATTGGGATATGCCACCTACGAGGATGAAAGAGAAACACCACCACGGATCCAAAGAAAGGATCTAAACCAGATAGCAAGACTGAAACTGACAAGCTGCAAGTGCCACACCCACGACCTCAATCTTGGTCTCCAACAACTGGATTATCTGCACTCACAAGAGTACAGTAGGGGGTAAGCGTCACATACGTTCATCGCTTCCCCTCGAGGGAAAATCCTGGTTAGGTTTGAAACAATACTCGAAAATATAGGATTTCAAGGAAAACAGCTTAAAAGCAATGTACACCCAAAAACAGGGTATCAATACCAATAATATTGTAACTAAGGCCAGTAATGATAAAGGTAATTATGCCAATAATCAGTGAGTAAAGCCTTTGCATGCTCATACATCTTTTTCAGTGAAAATCCTTCCTGTCACGTGACATAGTTCAGAAACATACCTGCGACCGATCACATACAGGCCAACCGCCAGTATCGGAAATTCAACCACCACCTCGATACTGTGGTGAGAGTATCCATTTACCTGGTAATACCACATTGGTTAGCCTCCCCAGAAGGACATTCGACTAACCAGTCCGTACTTACCCCTCCGGAGGTTTAGGGGATCGAAACCCAAGGTCACAACACGTGCCCGTTACTCTCAGGTCGTCCAAGGTATCACACAGAAAATCACACAAATATGCCATACAAAAATCATGCACATTCTCTGTGAAAGACATTTTCATATACATATAGTACGAAAATAGGCAGGAAATCCAATAACCGGGATATGGTACCTTCCCCCTACCTGTTTTACCAAAGTGTGTCCCTTGCCTGATCCCTTTCCTGTGTCTGGGTCCCACTTGTACCTGTTGGGAAACTGGAGATCCGAATCCGACGACAGCTATTAGGAACGTACTAAACGTACTCTCGACCTTGTCTGTTAAGACCAGGTAAAATTTAGAGGTTTGGCACTAGCGTAACTTGCTAGGCTTCTCTAAATTCTTGATCCGGCATGACCCTGCTCCCCGAGGCAGACAGTCATGTCAGACCGTGTGGTTTCTAAGTTTATTTTAATTTATTGTCGAGGAGGTTGATCAGATATGAACCTTACAACGTGACCAGGTCAGTGCATGGGGAAACTGAGGGAGCTCTGGCTCAGTACCCAACGCTTGTATGCTCATGGACTGACCTTAGTCATCACGTTATTTGGTTACCACTGATATGGCCTCAATATTTATTAAGTTCATTTAATAACAACAGTTAAACGGCGTTTCGTCTATAACCACCACTTAAACAACAGCAAATTAAATAAGCTGGGTTAAGGGTATACCTGTTGAAGACTTCCCACGAGCAGAGTCTCGGTACTACTAGATTTGCTAAATAATAAGATTAAAATAGCCTAATTAACAAGAGGTTTATTTAACAAAATTTTAGCAGAAATTCGACAGGGATCAAGAAATTACCTATGGAGCTCGGAAATGATTTTTTTAAAACTTCACCAAAACATAGCCTTCACACTACTAGAATTGAAGAGCTCGTCGCCACGATCGCGTAGGCGAAATCGGATCGTCGATCGGAGCTCCAGAACTCAAGATAAACTCGAAACAAGGTTGAAGAAGAGAGATAAAGGAGAAGAGAGGAGAGAGAAACTCTCTCTTGGGAAGCGTGCGGCTGAAATGGGTGAAGAACCAGCAAGGGTGCGGCACTATTTATAGGAAGGCTTGACTGAGTCAACTCGGTCAACTCGTTGACTCAGTGGGTGGACTCACCACCAACCGTCGCCACGTGTCAAGTGGAGAGGCTGCCACGTGTCGCGGGCCATGCAGCTGGTTGCACATGCAGCCGTCGGATCAGATGGGCCATGCGAGATCCAACGGCCCAGATCGTGCCACGTGGCGCGATCTGGTATTTCCTATTTTATTTTCTTTTTCCTATATTCCCCAACTTCAAAAATTAATTAAAAATAGCTCGGGACTCAGAAAAATACCCCGAAAAATACTACGGACTCGTATTGACTAGTACTAATTAAATATGAGGTCAAATTACCAATTTGCCCTTTAGAAAAATTTCGAAAATTTCAAGCTCCACAAATTAGGATAAAATGCTTTAAAGAAAAAGAAATTTTGGGAAATTCATAAAATAATCTCCTGGAGTCGGAATAATACGAGACTTGCTCCGTTGGGTTCGTGAGTAAAATTACCACCTTTTAAAGGTCTAACTTGGGTCAAAACTCTAGTCAAAGTTGGTCAAACAATTAAAGCCTAAGGTGAAAAATATGATTTTCCGCCCAACAAATTTCTAGAAAAAATTCCAGAAATTAAAGAAAAATCCCAAAATAAATTTGGAAATTTTTGGGTCTCACAGATGTGACCTTGGGTTTCGATCTCCTAAACCTCCGGAGGGGTAAGTACGGATTGGTTAGTTGAATGTCCTTCTAGGGAGGCTAACCAATGTGGTATTACCAGGTAAATGGATACTCTCACCACAGTATCGACGTGGTGGTTGAATTTTCGATAAAGATGGTTGGTCTGTGTGTGATCGGTCACAGGTATGTTTCTAAACTATGTCACGTGACAGGAAGAATTTTCACTGAAAAAGATGTATAAGCATGCAAAGGCTTTACTCACTGATTATTGGCATAATTATCTTTACCATTACTGGCCTTGGTTATAATATTATTGGTATTGATACCCTGTTTTTTGGGTGTACATTGCTTTTAAATTGTTTTCCTTGAAATCCTATATTTTCGAGTATTGTTTCAAACCTAACCAGGATTTTCCCTCGAGGGAAAGTGATGAACGTATGTAACGCTTACCCCCTACTATACTCTTGTGAGTGCAGATAACCCAGTTATTGGAGACCAAGATTGAGGTCGTGGGTGTGGCACTTGCAGCTTGTAAGTTTTAGCCTTGCTATCTGGTTTAGATACTTTCTTTGGATCCGTGGTGGTGTTTCTCTTTCATCCTCGTAGGTGGCATATTCAATGACTATCCATGAGTCCAATTTGTTGCATCACTTTGTTGAAAATTGAATTACTCTGGCGTGGGTTGGACTATCCTGACATATTTGTTTATCTACTGTTTTATTATGTATCATTAGGGTTAGTGTATTTGAAACACATAATCCTTACGAGTTGGTACTTTTTAGTATTATTTATAATATGAGACATTTTCAGTAATTTCTTTCGCTGTATTTTTACTACTCTGATCCAACCCGGATTCTTCAATAAAAAGGGCTTAAATCGTTTTAGAGAGCTTGAGAATATAATACTCGGGATAAGAGGTATTATAGTCTCAGGATTTTAAGATGGGTGCTGCTGTGGTGTTCCTAATTTTGGGGCGTCACAGTATCATCGATAAGTTTTGGTGATATAGTAGAATTAGGGTTTATGGAAGAAAAGAATGATGAAAAAAGTTTTTTGGGTGAGTTGATAGTTAATGAGGTGAGAAAATGTTTAGTAGGTGAGTGTTTGAGTTAGTATATCAAAAGTATTATAAGAATAATGAGAGGTAAAAATAATATTTTTATATTTTTTTAAATTTAGTGATGAGAGTAAAAATAAAGTGGATGGGAGAAATATGAGAGGAGTGAGAATATAAATACTCTTTTTGTTATTATTATTTTCTTTTTTATTTTGAGGGGAGAAAAAAAGAAAAGAAAAAAACCATCCGCCATCCGCCATCCGGCCATTGAAATTGATTCCATAATTCCATTCCAATAATCCCCATAAAGAAGGGAAGACTGAAGAGCAGCAGCAGCAGCAGCAGCAGCAGCATGAGTTATCTAACTTATTCTCCTAGTTACAGTAGACTTAGTAGTAGTTTGTGGGCAAACTCAGAGGCAAAGGCGGTGGTGAGAGTGACGACAAGTGTAGTGAGATTAAACAAGTTCAAGTACAACTACAGAGCCTGCCGCTGCCGCTGCGCGGGAATGAGTATGCCTAGTTCCCATGAATATGATCTAGTCATCCAAGACGATCTCCACTCCTTCTTGCAGGTCTCCCTTTTCGCCAAATTCTGTTTTTATGATTTTCTTTCACTCTTTCAGAGTCTTGAGGATTTACCTACTTGAAATGCCAAGTTGGCTTTGCAGATTCTTCCGCATGATTTACATGACAATCTTCTCAATCAACCCAAAACAGCTCAACTCGTAGAGGTCTCTCACATTTCTCTTTCTTGGATTTGATTTTGTGCTCAATTACTCCTCATTATCATGGCAATTAAATTGGGAATTATTGTCAAGTATCCACTACCAATTCTTCAGTTCAGTTCTATGAATCAATCACTTTCTTATCTTTTTCAGAGTTGAAACTTCAACTGCAATTGAAGAAACACCCTTCAACTTTCCACAACCGTTTAACTTACTTTTATTAAGCAGGCCATGCATGCTGCAACCTCTCTTTAAAAATTGCTGCCTCAATTAAACTTTTTAGTTGACACTTGATGATGATGCAAAACAAGGTTTGCTTAATTTAAAGGGGACATTTCTACCAGTTTTTGCATTTCTTCTTAATTTATATAGCTAGCTTGCGCTTACTGTGGGTAAGTGTTTTAAGTGTATCATGGTCTTAGCTACTTGTTTGCTTTTTTGCACACAATGATTATATGATGCTTATGTGTAGGTTATATTGGATTTGGGTCGTCTGCCCGAAGCACGCTATCTGGGTGAACTTGGTGGGCAATATCTGAGGACAACTGCGGTAAAGGCATACTTTTTGAGGTTACAAATTGTTTATGTGATGTCTTTTACTTTATTAACTTTCTAGACAGTCATCGACTTATCTGAAAATGATGATACAGTATGCAGTATACAGCACACGCACACAGGGATTTAACACAGAGGAAAGAGATAAATTTAACTACAAAAAAAGTCTTCATGGGATTTACTGATGTACTCAAAATGTCTCTTACCTAGGTATCATTGAAAGAGTTGGAGCATGCTCAAAATGCTGTTGGAGATTTTGGGGGGGACAATAGAGCTGGCATTGAGGGTACCTTGCACAGGATATCAGCTATCAGGAGTAGGAAAGGGATGATAGTTGGATTGACTTGCCGAGTTGGGAGGGCAGTCAGTGGTCACATTGACATGGTTTATGATCTGCTTCAATATGGGAAGAGCATATTGTTTGTTGGAAAGTATGTACTCTGATTGTTGTCAAAAGGGTTTTCCCCGGTAAACATGTGCTAAAATGGGAGCAAATGGGTTGTTGGGGAATGACGCATTTACAAATCAAACCACACCGTTGTGTCTTGAATAACACTGATAGGGTTGTGACTTGTTTCTAATTAATGGCATAAATAGTTGAAAAGGATTGAAAGATAACTTTGAATGCATTATCATTATTAGGATTTTACGAAATGACATTGTGAGACCTTGTAATATCCATGCTTTGGCTTCCATTTTTGTCAATGTCAACTGCGGTTTGATGCTTTCCTGGGGAATAGTTGCTTAATTAAATAATGAAACAGGAAGAGTTTTAAATGTGGCAAAGGCCTCTATGAATATTACTGCGACTCACTAAAGAATATAGTAACTTATTGACTGATACAGGATTTCCAGAATGCACACTAGTTATTAACATATTTATAAGCTATTTGATATATTATTAGTGATGGTGCCCTTCACTTTGTAAAGGCCTGGGGTTGGCAAGACCACTGTTTTGCGAGAGATTGCTTGTGTCTTGTCGGATGAATTTCACAAAAGAGTGGTGAGTTGAGTTTTTTTTTTTTTTCTTTTAATTATATAGTGCCATCTCTCTCTCTCTCTCTCTCTCTCTCTCTCTCTTCAGATTATAAGGGTTTGAATCTGTATTTCAACACATGTTTCAAAGAACACTCACTACTGGGACAGGTAATTGTTGATACAAGCAATGAAATAGGAGGGGATGGAAATATTCCACATGCAGCAATAGGAGGAGCACGAAGAATGCAGGTACCAGAACCATGCATGCAACACCAAGTCATGATAGAGGCAGTAGAGAATCACATGCCTGAGGTGATCATTGTCGATGAGATTGGCACGGAAACTGAAGCTCTTGCTTGTCGCTCAATTGCTCAGAGAGGGGTCATGCTTATTGCGACTGCTCATGGACAGCAGTTTGAGAATATTATAAAGAATCCTACTCTATCTGACCTGGTACGTTATAATCTCTATAAAAAAACTCGATAGATTTTATTCCTTCTTAAGGTACCCTTATGCCAAATCCAAGACATAATTTTGGAATGTCTTTCACTGTCATATGTGGATTTTGGCCCCCATGGTTAATGGTCTTGTACACACCAAATTCTTGATAGGTTATTGGTGTGCAAATTCTTAGTATTAGTAATTCAGAATGTTAATATCTTTTCTCTTTTCATTTTATTTTTCGGGAAGCTTTGATTTGGATTACTAGTTTTGCACAAATATAGCATCGCATTAAATGAATATGTATTATAAATCAAGTACTTTCTTGTCTCTAATTCTATTTCAGCTCTCCATCCAAATTCAATATCAATGAAGATCTAATAAAAAATATTAAATAAAATTAAATATCAACAAAGAGACAAACACTTATAAGAAGAAATATGATCACTTTAGACAAGTTAATTCAATTTGAAGCCCAAGACATTATAGAGATGTCAACAACCGCCATCAGATGAGAAAAAAAGTTTACTCAGTTTGTCAAAAGGTAATGGAACTTCTATTATAAGAATTCTAGAGATCTCAACATGCTTCGCCATTTTATGTTGATCCCCTGCAGCAAAATGATTAGATTATTACCTCACAGTCCTCCAAGCCAGACGTGATGGCATCTCTAAGATGCAATTGAACTTTCTGTATGTTTCTTCCATTTTTCTAAAGTAGTGATAATAGCAGTGTTTCTCCAATAAAGTGAGGTAGATAGTTGCCTCATCTTGCATGATCTAGGTGTTCCCTAATTGGTTGTGCCATTATCCACGTGGCTTTTAAGATGGAAAGGAACATGAAATATATGATTTGATTGTTTCTCTCTCTCTCTCTCTCTCTCTCTCTCTCTAAGAAAGGAATGTGAAATAAATAGTTTGATGCACGACTGTTTGGTGAAATTTGCACTTCCAGTTCTTATTTTCTGTTTTCAGATTGGAGGAGTAGAGACTGTTACTTTAGGAGATGAAGAAGCCAAAGCTAGGAATTGTCAAAAAACGATTCTTGAAAGGCAAGCACCTCCAACATTTGAATTCTTGATTGAGATGAGACAGAGGCACTATTGGGTTACACATCAGGTGTGTAAACCAACTTCTATATTCAAAATTTATTCCCAGACATCCTATACTTAATATCTGAATTGCTGAAACAGTGTGCTCAAGTTCAATTGCAAAAGTCAATGTAGTAGAAATATTCTATGTCAGCTTTTCTTTCTTTTAGAAGTACATTATTTTGCATCTTTGTCTTATTAGAGACTTTCTTGTCAGGGCTAAGAAATTATTATACAAGTCATCTTAAATTCAAATCTATCTGCTGAAAGTTATACTTGTTACCCGTTTCATAACACATACAGACATGCACTCACATCTGTGTGTGTGCGTATATATAGAGTAATGTTTGGACACCATTTAGTGTTAAAGCCGCTTACCATATTAGAAATCATTAGATGAAAATGTAAGGGTTAATAAGATAAAGGTGGAACATATAGGTAAATGATGTGATGTAGAATGGGGTTGGGTAGCAGGGTTTAGATAAACTAGGGGAAACAAAACACAGCAAATAGAAACAAAAGATAACTGGAGTCACTCCCGGGGCTTCACACCCAGCCTTAGTTTCACACCAAAGATTGGCTTCACACCAAAAACAGTCCCATCGCAGGAAATCTAAATTCTGAAAACTTTATTACTCAATAATCTGCCCTCCAATAGGTACTGAAAATAAGAAAGCAAACCTATTCTAGGATAGAAATCCTAATCCAACTAGAAATAGGAAAATAAAGTCAATCCCAATAAAAATAGGAAATCAAACCAAAGTCAATCCTAATGAAAATAGGAAATCAAACCAAATCCTTCTTGAAATAAGAAAACTGAAAAAAAACAACACATGAAAACAAACAGTTCAGAAAACTAATCCAACCACAAAGATAGAGTTGAATTAGATGATCTTTTCTTCCCTCTTCTTTGTTGGTAAACCTTAAATGGCTTTTTAACGATGTCCGCATCAATTCCCCCTGGCTGAGAAAAGCTCGACCCTGTCGAGATAAAGCAGTAATATCGTTCTAGAATGTCGGGATCAATCTGTTGCAGGTCTTCCTTTGTAATCCAAGTGTTATCTGAATCTGGTCTATTCTTCCACTTGACTAGGAACTTCTGGTATCCACCTTGTCTAGTAGAAACAACCTGTTCATCTAATATATCTTCTACAACATCCTTTGCTTTAGCTTTAGACCGAGGCAAAGGCAGGGTCAAAGGAGAAAATTCAGAAACTGGAAATGGGTCTGAATTCTCCACAGGGTGGTTAGGACTAAGGGAAATAGTCGATTCCCTGTATGGAGCCGAGTCTTCAATATTAAACGTTGAACTGATTTCCATTTTGGGAGGAAGTTCTAACATATAAGCATTGGATCCCATCCACTTCAAAATTTTAAAAGGCCCCATACTGCGAGCTCGCAGTTTCTTTGCGATCCCTTGCTGAAACCGTTCAGGCTTAATTTGAGCCATGACATAGTCCCCAATTTAAAATTCCTTGAATCTTCGGTGAGCATCAACATCTATCTTATATTGTTCATTACTCTTGTTAATCTCCTATGAACATGCAAGAGTATCTGGAATCACTAGCTGAGCAGGAGTTTGCAAGGCATATTCATGAGTTTGCAAGGCATTTTCATGTTAATCACTCCAGTAATGAGTTTGCAAGGCATATTCATGAAGAAACAAAAGATAACTGGAATCACTCGAGGGGCTTCACTCCCAGCCTTGGTTTCACACCAAATATTGGCTTCACACCAAAAACAGTCCCATCGCAGGAAATCTAAATTCTGAAAACTTTATTACTCAATAATCTGCCCTCCAAGAGGTACAAAGAGGTCTTCTAAAGACTACAAACCTGACTGAAAATAAGAAAGCAAACCTATTCTAGGATAGAAATCCTAATCCAACTAGAAATAGGAAAATAAAGTCAATCCCAAAAAAAAAAGGAAATCAAATCAAAGTCAATCCTAATGAAAATAGCAAATCAAACCAAATCCTTCTTGAAATAAAAAAACTGAAAAAAAAAACAACACATGAAAACAAACAGTTCAGAAAACTAATCCAACCACAAAGATAGAGTTGAATTAGATGATCTTTTCTTCCCTTTTCTTCGCTGGTAAACTTTAAATGGCTTGTTAACGATGTCCGCATCATGATGTGTTACAGAGAGAGAGAGGGAGGGAGAGAGAGGGAGAGGGAGAGGGAGAGAGAGAGAGAGAGAGAGAGAGAGAGAGAGAGAGAGAGAGAGAGAGAGAGAGAGAGAGAGAGTTTAGATAATGGTTGTAGCTTTAGTTATTGCAATAACATATAATAACATTGTTTGTGTCGATAATGGTTGTAGCTTTAGTTATTGCAATAACTTATAATAACATTGTTTTTCCTTCCACTCCCATTCTGCAGACAGAAAAGAGTGTAGATATTTTGCTTCGTGCCAAAAACCCACAGGTTGAGGTAATTCTCTCAGTAGCTGTATATTTTGAAATCTAGTGTGTTGAGGTAGGCTTCTGTTTTTCATATTAAAATTTACTCTTTCCTCTTAGGTTTTGATATGAGCATAACTCTATAATATGGGAAATTTCATATTTGTCAAATTCAAATAAAATGAAGATGCATAATTGGGCGTATAGAATTTTATCTATTTGTAAGTAACCATATCTTGATCTCTAGATTCCAAAACCAGGTCAACTATTGTTAATTTCTTTTTAACATAGCTTGAATTATGCCCCAAGGATAGTCCATCTTTGGCAAATATACCAAATGACCTTTGATCTGTTGATGACAATTTCATTTTCCCTTGTTGACCCAACAATGCGATATTGCAAATAATTTTCTTTGGTTCCATTGGTTTTAAAATTGACACCTTGTGATTTAACGGAGCATATGGCCCTGGCAAAGCAGCAGGAGGGATATGTAACCACACTTAGATTATGGGAATTTTGTTTAGTTGATGCAAGTTCTAATCCAAATATATTTTGCTAGCAAGGGGACTTATATTGAATTTTCCTTTATGTATTCTTTTGTCAGCCAAGAGTTTCTTGATCATCATAGTAACTGTTTATTCTTCCCAGGCGTGGTGTTTCCTCTTTTGCCTTCATTCTGATTTGCTCTCAAGCTGTCTAGCAACTGTTAAAAGCTTTTAACATTTTTTTTTTTTGCAGGTCAGGAGTAGGGATAATAAGTTCAAGGTTGTAATAGAAAGATCCAAGGCATATGATAAGTGTGACGCTTAATTTTTGTCTGCCCATTATGTGCTTCATTTTCTTAAGGTTGATGCATTATCTCTTTATTTAGTTTTCTGTTTATCATTGTTGGCTATGGATGCACTTGTGAGTTGTCATTTTTTTAGTTAGATTAAAAAAATAGGCTTGTTTGGTTCATGATTTCAAAATAATTTTCAGAAACTAGGATATAATATGAGAATTTGGATTGTGTTCTGCTTTTTTATTTTCTTCACTCGAAGATTGGTTTGATATTAAATTTGAAAACTGTTTTTAAATTTAAAAACTATACATGGCAGCAAACTCATTTTTATTAGAGAGACCTCCAATTTGAAAACTTTGAAAGAAATTTTTTTATTTTATTTTTTTCATTTTCTGAAGAGGGGTTGTTTTTGAGTAGTTCTCAACTCTTTGTTTTTAGAGACTATCCTACTCACATTAAAAAGAAAAAGAAAAAGAGAGACCAATCATACTAAATACTAATTTTGTTTTCAAATGTATCCCATAGTTTTGAAAATAGAAAACAATTTTTAGATCCTATGCCAAACAGCCACAGGTCCCTTTGCATAAACCCTTGCATTGTTTTTTCAAAAGGCTAGAAGGCGTTGCACTAGTCAAAGAGAGGGAAAGAAGAGGCTACAAGGCTTTTGCAGATGATGTGTTCTTTGGTATGCGGTCAAGATGAGATTATTTTACTTTGCCAGTTTCAATAGGAGGTCAGTATTAGTCAGTAAAAGTTACAATCATAAAATTGGAGTACATTGTTATTGTTTTTTTTTTTTTTCCTTGGATTTGTATGTATAAAGATATTTGTATTAATTTTTCACAGTAATGTATAAAGATATTTGTATAAATATCACATTAACATGATTGTCCGATATATACGAATAACAGCTGTTATTCGACAAATGTAACTAGAGACCCTAAAGCCTAAAACCAATACCCACCAAGTGCCTCCATGCATAGAGATATATAGATATATGTACGCTTATACATCATCTCTCAGACAAAAACACATGCCGCATGCCGCGTGCATGTATCGACATTTTGTAACTTTTTAAATTGAATAATTCATCCTTTGTTCTAAACATGTAATTCTTTCTCTCTCACCCCTCATCCCATCCTAACCTCTTTTAGTATTTTATCTCATGCGAGCTAGCTGGTTTTGTCACCTTCCATGATGGTTTGAACCCATTAAATACAGGCTTGTTCACGCAAATTCCTTTTGAAAGTGCATTTCATTCTTACTTTGTCCTTTTAAACTTTAATCTTCTCACTTTGCCCTTTGAATTTTACAAACCACATATTCCATCAAGTTTGTCAATGGCTCCGTTAAAATATCCGATGTGTCGCTTACGTGAATAAATGACACGTCAACTTTTTTGATAGAGTCATTGATAGACTTGAAGAAATATGACTTACTGAAAGGACTTGTAAAGTTCGAAGGTAAAGTGAGAATAAAAGTTACTTTCAAGGGGCATTTATGCGAATAAGTCTTAAATATATGCGGGGGAGTTTCACTTCGCTCAACTTCCAATTTTAAACAGTTGTCAGTCACATCATACCAACCTTACATTGATCTCCTCATCTCTTTGTCCTCAATGTACCACATTATTCTTAATTTTTCTCTATTAAAATCCACCACTCGTGTTTCGTTTAGCTCCATAGCAGCTTTCGAAACGAATAGAAACCAAGCTAATTAATGACAATATCCTTGAGAAACCCTTCTTCTCAAATATTCCTTATCATTATGTGCTTTCTTGTTCCTTTTTTAGCTGAAACAACAGACCACATCACTTCTTGTTTGACTCTTCATAACATTAACAACTTTACTACATTCCCAAACACAGAGAATGACTATAGCTTACTATAAGTTGCTAAATTTTTCCATTCAAAATCTTTGTTTTACTGATCCCACAGTTCCTAAGCCAATTGCCATTATACTTCCGGAGAGTGTTCAGCAGCTAATAAACTCTGTATTATGCTCTAGAGAAGGGTTTTGGAAATTAGAGTACGGTGTGGTGGACGCAGCTATGGAGGAACATCATCCATTGCCGTTGATGGAGCTCCATTTGTGATCATTGACATGATGAATTTGAATAGGGTTTCAGTGGATTTAGAAACCGAAATTGCATGGGTGGAATGAGGTGCAACACTAGGCGAGACGTACCATGCAATTGCCAAATGAGCAATGTTCATGGGTTCTCAGTTGGGTCATGCCCAATTGTAGGTGCCGGTGGCCATATTGCTGGTGGCGAATTTGGACTAATGTCCAGGAAATATGGAGTTGCAGCTGATAATCTTGTAGATGCACTACTTGTTGATGCTAACGGACGGTTATTAGACCGAGCAGGCATGGGAGAGGATGTGTTTTGGGCTATTAGAGGAGGTGGTGGGGGTGTTTAGGGGGTTCTTTGCTTGGAAAATCCAATTGTTGAAAGTGCCAAATATCGTAACTGCTTTCGTAGTGTCTAGACTTGGAAAAAAGGGCCATGTACCAAGGCTAGTAGATAAGTGGCAACACGTTGCACCTTACTTGGAAGATGACTTTTACATTTCATGTTTTGTTGGTGCTGGGTTGCTAAAGCCAAGACTAGTACTACTGGAAGTGGGATATCGGAAACATTTAAAGGGTTTTATCTGGGTCTAAGACGCTGTGCCATGTCTATCCTAGATCAAGTTTTCCCTGAACTGGGTGTTGTAGAAGAAGATTACACGGAATTGAGTCGGATTGAGTCGAACTTATTCTTCTCCGGCCTAACTAATGGAAGTTCAGTGTCGAACTTGAAAAATCAGTACTTGCAAGACAAGGGGTTTTTCAAAGCCAAATCAGACTATGTGAGGACCCCAATTTCCTATATTGGCATAACAGGTGCCTTGTAAATACTTGAGGAAGAGCCGAAAGGGTTTGTCATCTTAGACCCTTATGGTGGGATTATGCAGCATATAAGTAGTGAATCCACTGTTTTTCCTCACAGAAAAGGCAACCTGTTTACAATTCAGTACGAATTGGAAAGAAGAAGATGATTACAAAAGAAATGAATACATAGATTGGATAAGAAGATTATATAACTCAATGGCACAATTTGTTTCATGGGGTCCAAGGGCAGCATATATCAAATACATTGACCTTGACCTTAGAGTAATATCGATGCATAATTGACTGGGGATGAGGATGCTATGGAGATTACTAAGGATTGGGGTGAGAAGTACTTCTTGAATAACTACGATAGACTGGTAAGAGCAAAGACACTTATTGATCCAACCAACGTTTTCAGTAATCAACCAGGGATTCCCCAAAGTCTTTCACTTGTGCTAAGAGGTAAATGTGATCATGTCATTATGAGGGGATATCAAACCTTATGCGACTGATTTGTATGCATACATATATGCTAGTGTCTTAGATCACAACATAGAGAGACTGTCCTTGTTTCGTAGTCAACATTTTCACCTCATCTATTCTCTCAGTTAAGATGTTAGATAAATTGTTGGATACTCTCATAAATTATATGGCTATAGTTAATTTTTCGAGAGCAAATCACACTAATGTCCTCTGAATTTTGACTTGCATGTGTTTACTTGGCAATTTTTTTTTTTTTTTTTCCAGAAAAAACAAACAAACAAACTAGACCTATGACATCTAGGTGTATTCCATACAAAAAATAATAGAGTTTGTTGACCATCGATCTAGAGGTCGTTTAGGTTGTGAATCTCCTTTGGTCCTTTAGAATATAGTCCAACTTTATATTTATTTTTAGGAAAAATTTGAACAAAATGATCTGACATTACCACCCATTCGCAATTAATGATGTGACATTCAAAGTGTTCTATTTAAGGATTCAACTTTCACTTACGGTTCAATCAAAGACTTTTTGTCAGTGAAAGTGGAGTCCTTAATTAGAACACTTAAGTGAAAGTGTAAGTGAAAGCCCTTGATTAAACCGTAAGTGAAAGTCCTTGATTAAACCGTGGGTGAAAGTGAAGTCCTTAATTGGAATACTTTGAATATCGCATCTTCAACTGCGAATGAGTGATAATATCAGATTCTTTTGCTCGAATTTTTCCTTATTTTTATAAGAGTATCTCTAGCGTACACCTTTCTCCAAATTTAAATTGTGGGAAAAATGACAAATACAGCTCCAACGCTTCTTTAAAATCTCCCCAAATTTGAGATTTCCCTAAAAGTTTTTTAAAATCAAGTTGAATGGATGAGGCTTCCTAAACTCTTCCCAAACGTTCAACAGTAAAATTTTTTATGTAACTTTAGTATTGGAGAGCTCTTTTCCAAATTTAACTTTTTTTCCTGAATTTATATTTAAAGAAAATATAGAAAAATGACTGGAGATACTCATTCTATATTTTGTATTCCAAAAATTATTTTGAGCTAATGCTAGAGTTTGTAAAGGCCTGTAACTTTTAAGTTGTTGGGCTTTAGGGTCAGGTTAGGATTGGGTTGAGGTCAAGTTAGGTCTATTCCGAACCGAGCTGAAAAAAATTATGTTCAACTTCTACAATTCATACTGAATTAAATACAAAAATGGTATATAAAAGGAAAAGAAACCCCAAACACACCCTTTTCTTCCTCTTCCTCCTCTCCGTTTTTATTGTTTTTTTTTTTCTTCTTCCTCCTCTTTTTCTTCAAACCCCTGCAAACCCCAGCCACTAAAAAACAATAAAAAACAAAATTTAAGAAACCCCACGATCCCACCCCTGCCCCAACGCACCCCCACACCTCTTCTTCTTTGTTTGCAAACCCCTCCACCATCTTCAGTACCCACCCCTCCAAGGTCTCAACCACCTCACCACCCTCATTGTTGCCGACTTGAAGGGAAGCGCTAGCGAGAATTATCCAGTGAAGATGATGCAGATGGGTTATTTTAGTTTTGTGGCTAGGTAGGTAGAAGAAGAAGAAGATAAATCCATGGTGAAGAATAGACAAATTTAATTTAAGAGGAAGAGGAAGAAGGAAGGAAGAAAAAAAGGGAAAGGAGGTGCGGCTTTTTTGACAAAGAAGAAGATAATTCATGGTGAATCAAACATAAGGGTAATTCCATAAAATCTATAGAGATTTTTGAATTTAAGAAGAAAAGGAGAGAATTTTAAATTTAATGAAAACGGGTTGGGTTTTTTTTTTTTGGTAAGATGGGGACCTAATCGGCCCATTTTTATGTTAATTTTTTAATCAAAGGGGTAAATGTACTCAAATGCTTCTGAAAAAGTACCATGATCACTTTCTTTAACTTTTGGCCAAAGTACAGTTTTAGTCTTTGTACTTTAATAAAAATTTTACGGTCTCGTTATTTTAATTTTAAAAATTTCAGTTTAATACTTTTATTGGGCCTGTTTGGCACTGCTTCTTAAAAGCACTTTTATTTAGTAGCGCCTTTATCAGAAGCGCTTATGTTTAAATTGTTGCCAGAAATATGACGTGATAGAGATATTTTAGACATTTTAAATAACTGAGTGACGTTGCCCAATCACATTTGGACACATTTTTTGTTTTAGTAGAGAGACTAAATTGTTCGAAATACCAATCATGTGTGAAGCACGTACTTCCACATTGAATTTTTTGTCAATAATTTAAACGATGTTAACTATTTAAACTTAAATGTTATCATATATAAAATATTGGACCAAAATCGTTAAAAATAAAAGTACATGACCAAAGTAAAAAATCTCGTAAAAATACAAGTACCAAAAGTGTCATTTGGCCCTTTTTGTATTTAACCCATTCGTATTGTATAAGAAATTAAGAAGTGCCTAAGATGAGGTACATGTGGATGGAAATTACACGAAAGAAACCAACAAAATTGCTTGGCGTGGGATCCAGAAACGAAAGGAAACTAAATAAAAGAAAAGAAAACTAAAGTACCGCGCGCTTGAAGTTTCGAGAAGGATAGGGAGTTGTGAAATGGCATCATTATGTGTTAATAGTTTAATATTGAACATCCAAACCAAACACTCCTTTTCCTCTCCAAGAAGGAGCAGAAGATCAGTGACAATTGCAGCAGAGACTATGGCTACTGAGAAAATGGGTATCAAGATTGATAGGAATCCTCTTGAGTCCAGGCTCACCCAACTCGGCGTCAGAAATTGGCCCAAGTATCTTTCTTATTCTTTATCTCTCTCATTTTTTTTTTCCCAATACTAAGTATATCTGTTGTCTCTTATCGGATGACATGAGTAAACTAAACTTGTTTCTCTGTTGCATATAGTGGAGTTGGAATAACATCATCTTTGTTTCTCTATTGGCTGTTGCTTTTCTCTTTTAATTTTTTTGAGAAGAGGAATCTTTGATTTTGCTTATTGGGGGGCTTTAGTAATCTGATAATGAAAAAAGAAGAGGCAATTGTTCGACCAGTTGATGGAATTACAAAACGGTTAAAAGTTGAATCGTTCAATTTTTTTTTTGTTTTTTTAAGGTCTGGAACGTTCAATTATTGACTGAATTAATGTGTTATGTTGCCATCAACCTGGATCATTGATTGGATATTTTGGTTCATGCTTGATTAAATGGGTGGTTAAAATTTTGTAGTGTGACAATATAAACCTTGTTACTTAGAAATAGAACATTTTTCGATTAAAAACTTTTATA
The DNA here is from genome assembly GCA_003254865.1 of Dryas drummondii. Lineage (NCBI taxonomy): Eukaryota > Viridiplantae > Streptophyta > Magnoliopsida > Rosales > Rosaceae > Dryas > Dryas drummondii. The sequence continues at coordinate 212,430 of QANW01010227.1, read as the reverse complement.
CCCTATTTGCAAAATGAAAAAAATTTGGAGATTTGCTATCTACCTTCTCCTGTCTGCATTTTTCAATTGAAAACTTTTATAATCTATTTGCAAAAACTCAACCAAATGGGAAATCATTTGGTCGTGTAACAGTTATCAAATAAACATATAGTGAATCTAACTGTTATCAAAATTTTCTGTTTATTTGATCATAGTTAAATAACAAAATAATTTTTGGTTTAGTTAATTTTGTACAGAGATAATATTTAAAGAGTGATCTAAAAAATGAACCATTCCTGAAACTACACTATAAAATGAGAAATAAAAGAGAAGGTCAATGGAGAAGATAGATAGTGTTTTTCAAATTTTTTCCTTTTCAAAATCCCAAAGATTTCGTATAAATTGGTGTGAAGTATGATAACCTTACTAGCCTAAAAATAACTGGCAAAGCAGTTAGAACTTATTAATTGGTTGATAAGTAGGGGATGCATTCTCGTGATTGTTTTTTTTTTTTGGTCTGAGCATTCTCATCATTAAGCGTTCATTGTATATTTTAAATTGGTATCATTTATTCGTTGTAGACTAGTAGTTATATGATCTATTGAGCCCGTGATACTTGAAGCTAGTATATGCATTGCAACCCAGTTAAACCAACTTAAAACCTGAGTTCTAAACTACTACTACTATATTCTAAAATTTGCTACCCAGCCTGCTCACGGAATGAGAAACTTGGAGATAATTTTTAACATACACAAAAACGGCTAAATCACTATATATGTTAGGGAGTAAAAGACTTCATTTACATATTTGAGTCCATAGCCTAACTTCTAATGTTAACAAGTAAAACATGAATGTGAAGCAATATAAAAATTTAACAATGTTTACAGAAAACATTTTTATATTGCTTCATATTCATGTTTTCTTGCTTCGAGCTTCATGTCTCGTTACATTTTTAATGTTAGAAAGTAACACGTTAATTCTTGTTATATTTTTAATTCCCATATTTTAATGAATCAATTACATGGTGTCACATGTGCCACATGCTGAGAGAACAGGTGGAGTTGCCCTCCAAGCAAGTTTCCATGGACATACAGTGACAAAGAGACTTGCTATCTACTGGAAGGAAAAGTGAAGGTTACTCCTGATGGATCAAATGAGTCGGTTGAGATTGGTGCTGGTGACTTGGTGGAATTTCCAAAAGGAATGAGCTGCACTTGGGACGTGTCAGTGGGTGTAGACAAGCACTATAACTTCAGCTAGAATATTTCTCTATATAAGCCCTCTGCATGGATCATATAAAGCGTAGTATATATTCTACCATGTAAACTTGTAAACCCTAGTATTTTCAAACGATATATATATGTAGATCTCTGCATGTGCCTTTTGGGCTTTTTCTTGTGTCTTTTTTTTCTTCGGTTCTTAATGTATGTAATGGTCAGAAAAAGGAAGCGGGTAAGTCGAGGGACTGATCCGAGCCTTGCTAATGGGAGGAATATGATCATTATATCCATATTTTGCATTTTGGGTTAATTATAGCCATGGTCCTCAAATTTTCCCCAATTCTTATTTTAGTACTCCAATTTGTTGTTCTTAAAGGAAAACAGAGGAACGAAATATTTGAGAGCAACAAAACTTGATGCTTTTACTGAACTGTCATTACTCTATTTATAATAGTACAATTAGGTATCATAAACAAACTATACAACTTAAGTGATAACAACAAGCCACACATGAGATAACCATCTACACGTGGGATACACCAGAAGACGAGGATAGGGAGAAATCCTTATCTTTACGCCCCTGCAAGCTGAAGGGACGATCACGGACATGAAGCTTGGAAGAGAGAAACTTGAATCGACTAGATGATAAGCCCTTTGTGAAGATGTCTGCAATTTGATCTTCACTACGAATAAAGCCAACTGCTAATTCCTTACGGACCACCTTGTCCCTTACAAAGTGATAATCAACCTCTAAGTGTCGAGTCTTGGCATGGAAAACAGGATTAGAGGCAAGAGAAATAGAGCTAACATTGTCACACCAAAGCTGTGGAGTGTGAAGAAAGAGACCCAAATCACAATGAAGAGACCGAAACCAGGAAAGTTCTGCTGCAGTATAGGCCAATTGGCGGTACTCCGCCTCTGTGCTAGAGCGAGAGACCGTCCGATGGGTTTTAGAACTCCAAGAAACTGGGTTAGGACCCAGAAACACACAAAAGCCACCTGTAGAAAAACGATGATCAGGGTCACCGGCATAGTCAGCATCCGAATATGCAGTATGAGCCATCGAACCGGGACGATAGAATAAACCATAATTCAAAGAATTCTTGAGATATCTGAGAATTCTTTTAACTGCCGTCCAATGAACTTCAGTAGGTTGATGCATAAACTTGCAAACCTAGTTGACGACATAAGAGATATCTGGTCTGGTGATGGTGAGATATTGAAGGGCACCAACCACACTCCGATATTGTGTCGGATTAGCAAGAGGAGAACCATCCCAGATGCTCAATTTGCGACCAGGAGAGGAGGGAGTGGTGAGGGGCTTTGTGTCTTGAAAGTTTGTGCGAACAAGAAGATCCTTGATGTATTTAGACTGAGTAAGATAGAGACCACCAGTAGCATATGTGGCTTCAATGCCCAGAAAGTAATGAAGAGGACCTAAGTCCTTCATGGAGAACAACCTGCCCAAGACCTTAATAAGAGAGCCAATGCGAGAGGAGTTATTCCTGGTGACCAATATGTCATCAACATAGATAAGAAGAATAAAGAAGACACCATGAGAATTAAAAGTGAACATGGAATAGTCAGATTTGCATTCGGTAAAGCCAAGATGCTCCAAATAGTCAGCAAAGCACTGAAACCACACACGAGGAGCTTGCTTCAAACCATAAAGGGATCGACGAAGCTTACAAATGTGATTAGGAAACTGAGAATATATCTAGAAAACCTGCTGGTTGTCGCATGTAGACATCCTCAGATAAGTGAGCGTGAAGAAAGGCATTTTGCACATCAAGTTGACGTAACGACCATCCTTTAGTAACAACAAGAGCCAAAATGAAACGAATGGTGGAATGCTTGACCACTGGGCTGAAAGTCTCAGAGAAATCAACACCCTCCTGTTGGTGATAGCCATTTGCAACTAGACGGGCTTTGTATCGCTCAATGGTGTCATCAGAGTGTCTTTTTATTTTAAACACCCATTTGTTGGGTAGAATGTTCATACCAGATGCAGGTGGAACAAGAGTCTGAAAGTTTAATTTAGGTGATCTATTCACTTAATTAACTTGATTAATTTCACTTTCAGTGATCGGACCCCAATTTTTGGTTTATGTGATCACTCAGAAACTAGTCAAACAAACACAACTCAGACGGTTCAGTAACTAAAATATGAAACTCCAGATTGACTTCTAAAAACCAAAAATCACTTCTGTAAACAACACAAATCAAACACACCAAGGATCAAGTGACATCCTATACACTCAGAGGACCCATCACAGTAGGCATCCCAGTGTTATCCACAACTACAGTGGTGTGTGATTAGCTAGACAGTTATATAAGATATATATCAATTTCAAGCATATAGCTACAGTACAGATTTGTGTTTAAAAGTTGAGTGAGTCAGTAGGCATAACAACACAAACAAGGAAGACAAATGCACACAAGATGTTCACCCAGAAAAACCACAAAGGGTAAAAACTGGGGGTCTATCCAGCTGACCAAGCAATCCACTAAATAAGAAGTTTAATACAAAGGGAGCACACAGCACACAAGCTCAATCACTAAATCCTAGACTAAGTGGCAGCTTTCTTACCCCTTTGTGCAACTTCCATAAGCAAGGCAATCGGTCATTCACGAAGAAGGCAGCTCCACTCCAAGCTCATCAACCCATGGCACCAATTCGCACCAAGCCCAGTAGATTCATCAATGCATGAACATGATATGCCAATGTAGGATTCTTAAAAAAGAAGATCAACCTTCTCAAGCTAGAGGCATGAAAAGGTTGATATTGAATCCTTCAACTAAAATCTAAAATGAATGTGTTTGAAGAATGTATGAAAAGATTTAAACACTCAAACCCATTTAGAATTTTAGATGAAACAAAACAAGTTCAGAAAATCTTTTTGATTTTTCAAGAATTAAAAGACCATTTTCTGAAATGTTAAAGATGAGCACCTAACCTGAAAAATACCCAGGCATGAAACCCGAAAAATACACCCTCAAAATGCTCACACACACACACACAAAAAGATCTGAACAGAATGCACCCTATACCCGTACACACCCACGCAACTTTCATGTTTGCCCGAGCCACGTGGAAGCCAATCAATGGCTGTCCACAAGAGACGAATGAGGGGCATATTCTCTTTGTCCTAGAGGGGTATCCTAGTATTACTAAGGATATGAATGAAGAGCTGTAAAAAGGAATTTTACTTTATTTTGCAAAAATCAGAAATGGGGAAGATGATGAATAGTGCTGATGTGTGAAGGTGTGTGGCGTGAATGGCACAGAAGAATCAGATCTGATTGAAACAGTAGGGGAACCAAGCCATGTGCAATGCACATGCATGTTTAGTAAAAAACAGAACATGGGCTTTCAATGAAATGAGCTGTAAAAGTAAAACCGGAAATGGCCCCACTGTAGTGACTGTGACTTAAGTGTACACCACTGTACGTGAAAAACATTGTTCTTTATGATCAGTGAATGACTAGTCAAATAGACAAAAAACTGTTATTTTCATGAAATAAATGAAGTGCAGTATACCTTGTGTCTTTGTTCATTCTTGACTTCTTCATTACAGCTGAACTTGTCCTTAATCTAGCCTAGAGCTTGTGAGTGATTAAATAAAAATAAATACAATTGTTTTGACAAGGAAAATAGCCAATATAACAAATCCTAGAAACTAACAATCTCCCCCTTTGGCTTTCCTTGACAAAACATCAACCCATTCACCTCACAAGACTCTCAACACTCAGCCCAACACTGTGTTATAATGTACCTGCAAGAAGAAGTACTTGCACAACACAAAATATGATAGTACAGCAACCAATGCAATTTAAACACAGCAATCAATGTAGATTAAACAAATACATTCTCCCCCTTTTTGTCATGGAAAGACAAAAGGACATACATAAAAAGAAAAGTTCAGTTCAAAAGCACAGAAAGTTGGAGAGATATTCAAGAGAAAAATACATGTTGAAAGAGTAAATTCCATAAAAGTCTGACTCCCCCTAAATTCTAACTCCCCCTAAATTGTAACTCCCCCTAGGACTGAGAACCGGCAGCAGCAGCAGCAGCATCTCTGTACCGGGCTTGCATGGCAAGTTCAAAGTCATCTACAAGCTAAAAAGCAACTGAGCTCGCTGGCACTGGAGAATCGGTTGGGCCCATCTCTGGAGCGTCATCTGAATGATCAGGAATGTCAGCATGTGGATCACCATCCTCAGTATGGAGCCCATCATAATAAGGAACGATGGCAAAGGCAGCAAAGTGAGCTGTGTGAGCTGCTAGTTGGGCCATGAGATCCGCAATGATAGCCGATTGACCTTTGACCTTGGCAAGAAGGGCAGCATTCGCGTGTTCAAGAGAAGGAGCCTGATCACCTCGCTTTTTGCGAGCAAAAGTTTCACTAACCTTCATGAATGTTTTCGTGTAGTCAGCCATAGGCTCAGCAAATGTATCCAGGTCAGCCACAGAAGAGACACCACTGCGGGCACAAAGGAGGTGAATAAGGAGAGGGAAAATGAGGGCACCCTTGTGGTCACGACCACTACCTATTGTCTTGGTCTGAATGTGTTCATAAATAAGAAAGCCTAAGGGAACATGATCCTTATTCAGAAAAGACATCATTACTTGAATTTGCTCCGCAGAAGGGTGCGAATTGTGGGAGGTAGGAATAATATTGTGACGCACAAAATCCCACAAAAACCTGTGAAAAGGTTTGAATTCGGACTTCTCTAGTAACACACCGTCCTTTAAAGGAGTAGCAGGGTTAATATAGGCCACGGCCTGGAAGTGAGCAGCAGTATATGACCGAGCCCGTTCTAAATATTGTAGGTAATCAGTGTGGGTAGATTGTTTTAACCCAAGAACCTGACAAATCGCACTAGGCCGAAAATAAACATCACAGTTGCGCACATAGACATTAAAACCTGTTCGGGCAATGCGACTTGGAAAATTGGCATAAAATTCCTGAACTATGGTGAGGTTGTAGGAAGGGACTGTGTGAGGGAGGTCATTCAAGGTGGAGACTTGATAGTCACTGAGGAAGGAGAAGACTTGACGAAAGAGATGGAGATTGAATTCCTCTAACCTGTAGTGGCGCTCAGTGACCACAGAACGGGAATGCACAATGCGAAAGAACCTCTTTGCCCATCGAGTTGTAAAACGATTCTGCCCGTTCATGAAATCTTCCTCCTCACAGTCCTCCGGCGTGGATTGTCGTTGACGGCTGCGAGAGGGGATGATGGTGGAGCCCGACATGGTGAGAGGCCCGATATGGCAAATCGAGGCGCGAGAAGAAAAATGGAGGCCGAGTCGCGACACAGACTGAGTCGCGAGAGGGAAGGTGCCGACCGAGTCGCGAGCGAGAGGGGGAAGGCTGAATCGCGAGAAGGAGAGAGAGAAGGATGCGGCAAGGGAAGAGAAGAGAAGATGAAGATTCTGAAATTTTAGGGATTTGAAAGAAAAAAAAGAGGGGCGCGTGGATTATAAGGGCTGCTAGAGATGATAAATGTTCGAAAAGCCCTTAATGAACAGTGATCCAAAGTGCAGAGTGGCTTTGTGAAATTGACGGTATTTGACGTTTGTTAGACTAGTCAAAATGAACAAACTGCGTACTGGAACATAAAACAATCATGTGGTTTGACAAAGAGATAGAGGAATCCTGGAAGAGTTGGAAGCAATGACACACAAGAAAAATCTACGAGTTAGATGTGCTTCAGGGATTTTATTTTTGACAAAACAACAAACACAATTGAAAAAAGAATTAACCATCAATGTCAACACTCTAATAGATATGGAAAATGAAGATTGCAAATTTTGTGCAAGAAAATAAGCATATTTGGGATATAGGGAGGTCAATGCTAGCATTCAAGACTTGTTCTAGATGGAAAAACAATGTCAAAGACAACCAAAGAGGTTGAATAAGTTTCATCCACAAAAAGAGATTAGAATTTAACCACTCAAGAGAATTTCTAATTTGGGAACAAATCTTGAAAGCAAAGTTTTTCAACTCATGACAATGGCTATGAGAAAATTATTTTCATTTGTTTTGTTTAGGCACATCCCAAGTTAAGTGCAATGATTTGGTCCAATTTTGCGACTCTTTACCCTAGAACACCATAAAAACACCTTATTTCTCCCTAGGGCCGTGACTTCTTTGGTCACACTTTTTTTTTTTGTTATTTTTGGATTGTGCACATTTGTTCAAATGAGGAAAACTTAGCTGAAGATGGGTCATAAAGGAGAAATTATATTGAAAGGCTAAATTGCATCCTCAAACAAATTGTCTTTGAAAAACATTTAACAAGTTTGATTGATTATGACAAAGTATTAAATAAAAAAATCTCAAGGCTAACATTTGACAAGAAGGAGGGATTATGCTTATTGACATAACTCATGTTATGCAAGAACCTTTTTGAATATCAAAGAGAGTGTGACAAATAATGTTAAGACCTTTCAAAGTGGTTATTTTCTTTAAAAGAAAAACTACTTAACCAAATAAAAGAAACTTAAACAATGAAGCACATTTAACTACAAGGAATTATGCATGTGTACAAATGCCAATTGACTTCCGAAGACTAATGTGCTTTGGATTATCTAGAGCTTTTGTAAAGATGTCTGCAAGTTGTTGTTCGGAAGGAACAAAAGTCAAAGTAAGAGTTCCACTCTCCACAAGATCTCGAATGAAATGATGTCTTATGTCAATATGCTTGGTTCTAGTATGTTGCACCGGGTTCTTGGAGATATCTATAGCACTCATGTTATCACAATAAATGAGAAAAGTTTTCTCATCAATTCCATAATCGGCTAATATTTGTCTCATCCAAATGAGTTGTGTACAACAACTCCCTGCTGCTATGTATTCAGCTTCAACAGTCGACAAAGAGACAGAATTCTGCTTCTTGCTATGCCAAGACACTAAGTTATTCCCAACATAGAAAGCACCACCCGAGGTGCTCTTCAAATCATCACTACACCCAGCCCAATCGGAGTCACTAAATCCAACAAATTTAGTGTTGGTGTCATGAGTATACCATAACCCATAGTCAAGAGTCCCACTTACATATTTGATGATTCTTTTTGTTGCAAACAAATGGGATTCTTTGGGATCACTTTGGAACCTAGCACACACTCCTACCGCAAATGATATGTCCGGTCTACTAGCTGTGAGGTAGAGGAGACTTCCTATCATGCTTCTATACAAGGTTTGGTCCACTTGCTTACCACTTGGATCCCTATGAAGTTTGGAGGTTTTACTCATTGGAGTAGTAGCCACTTTGAAAGACTCAAGCCCAAACTTTTTGACCAAGTTTCTAGCATACTTAGATTGGGAGATAAATATCCCACTATCTACTTGCTTAACTTGCAGCCCTAAAAAGAAATTCATTTCACCAACTAGACTCATTTCAAATTCACTATACATTACATCAATGAATCTCTTAACATGAAAATTTGAAGTTGAACCAAAGACAATATCATCCACATAAACTTGAGCAATCAAGACATCATTTTTTAACCTTTTTACAAATAGGGTCTTGTCAACCAACCCTCTTTGATACCCATTGGACAACAAGTGATGAGAGAGTCTCTCATACCAAGCTCTTGGAGCTTGTTTCAGCCCATACAAGGCTTTCCTCAATTTATAAACATCATCTCTCATGTGAGGATCCTCAAAACCTTTTGGTTGTTCTACAAAAAACTTCCTCATTCAAGTAACCATTTAAAAACGCTATTTTAACATCCATTTGATACAATTTGAACTTAAGATGACATGCAATGGCACAAAGTAACCTAACGGACTCAAGTCTAGCAACGGGTGCAAAAGTCTCATCAAAATCAATACCCTCTAATTGAGAGTATACTTGAGCAACAAGCCTAGCCTTGTTTCTAACTACATTCCCAAATTCATCTGATTTATTTTTGAAGATCCATTTGGTTCCAATGACATTTGTGTTGGCTGGTCTTTCTACAAGAGTCCACACTTGGTTTCTCTCAAATTGGTTCAATTCCTCATGCATTGCACTCACCCATTCCTCATGATTGAGTGCTTCTTTGACATTTTTAGGTTTAACAATGGACACATAGCACACATGAGCAAGTTCATTTGCCATTTGTTTTCTAGTCCTAACTGGCTGGTCTAAAGAACCTAGAATTACATCTTCACCATGGTTACACCTCACCCATCTTGGTTTTTCAGATCTGTCACTCAAGGTTTTGTCATTTTGTTCGCTCTCTGACTTATCAAACTCAACAATTTTTGAGTCATCAGTAGGTTCATCACTGCCTAACTTGGACTCTTCTTTAACCAAATTATCCTCTTTAGGATAAGATTGTAGGAACAATCCATCCTTATCTGCAGCCATTTCAATAGATGCATCATGATCATCTATTTTCACATTTATGGATTCCAACATAGAATTTGTTCGCAAATTGAAGACTCTAAAAGCTCTACTGTTGGATGAATAGCCTAAAAACAGACCCTTATCACTCTTAGAATCAAATTTCCCCAAATGTTCTCTATCCCTAAGGATGTAACATGCACTCCCAAACACTCTAAAGTGTGTAACCTTAGGTTTCCTACCCTTCCACAGTTCATAGGGAGTCTTTTTGGTTCCCGGCCTAAGGTAGACTCTATTTATGATGTAACATGCTGTGTTTACCGCCTCAGCCCAGAAATGTTTAGCAAGATTTTTGCTATTCAACATCACTCTTGCCATCTCAATCAAAACCCTATTCTTTCTCTCAACGATTCCATTTTGTTGGGGTGTTATAGGAGCTGAAAATTCATGTTTGATGCCTATTTGACAACAAAACTTATCGAATTAAGAGTTTTCAAACTCAGTTCCATGGTCTGATCTAATTCTGGACAGGGTTGACAGACTTGACATACCTTCACTTTTCAGCAGTTTCACAATCTTGACAAAATGATGAAAGGTCTCCGACTTGTCCTTAAGAAATGACACCCAAGTGTACCTAGAAAAATCATCTACCATGACTAGAATGTATTTCTTTCCACCTATTGACAAGATTTGGACTTGACCAACTAAATCCAAGTGAATTAGTTCAAGTGTCCTATAGGTGCCTATGTCTTTGACTCTTTTGTTTGGTTCTTTGGTTTGTTTCCCATTTGACATGGACCACAAATAAAGGTTTCGGGCTTTCCTATCTTTGGTAGACCTCTAACAACCTCATGCTTAGACAACTTGTAAAGGTCATGAACATTAATGTGACCAAGTCTTTGATGCCAAAGAGAGCTAGTGTCATCAATAGCTCTATTGCAAGTATTCTCAATTTTTCCAACATTGCCATCAAACACATAGCAATCATCCCTAGACCTAGGGGCATTCAAGATCTCCCTTTCTTGTGAGTCAACAATTCTACATCCACTCTTGGACATACACACTTCACCACCCCATTCATCACAAAGTTGGCTAATACTAAGCAAATTAGAATTCAGCCCATCAACAAATCTTACATTTTTCAATTCGGGTATACCGGGAATGTGTACAACCCCTTTTCCACTCACATAGGACTTCTCTCCTCCTCCAAAAGTCACACTACCACCATCATAAGGAGCAAGAGAGGTAAAGACCTCCTTATCTCCCGTCATATGTTTGGAACACCCACTATCTAGGTACCAAATGTTCCTCTTAGTGGCTGAAAAAGCATTCAAGGTTACTAGACATTTAGTGGAGCTCTTCACAACCCATCTTTGATGTGGACTTGGCTTATTTTTGGGAAGTGGGGTGACAAGTAAGGCAATTTTGGTTACCTCTTTGAGTAGATTGTTCACTTGCTCTTGTAGAGAAACATTTCTCTTTGGTTCACTTGATTTCTTTCCTCTAAGTTTGTTGCAATTTGGTCTAATGTGACCCTTGACATGACAATGATGACAAACCGGGACAAACTTTGTTTTTCTAAGTGAAGTAGAACAATCAATTTGTGTGACACTTGATGTAGCTTGACTTGACTTAGAATGAGATGCATTTTGACCAATGTCAATGAAACCTAGACCCTTTTTGACACTATGATCAGATTCTGACTTGACAAAAATGGTCTTTGTGTTGGATACACTAGGACTATTTTCACTAAAACCCAAACCGGTTTTATCACCATGATGCTTTCCAATCCTAAGCATCCTATCAACCTTTTCAGCCCCAATGGTGAGCTCAACAATGCTCTCATTTGCTTCATGTACTTCTTTTTGAAGTTTCTCATTCAAAGATTTAAAGTAGACGTTGCTCTCCTTGAGCACTTTGACTTGACTCTTAAAATTTTGTTTCAAGATAGCCACACTTTCTAATTCACTCTCTAATGACTCAATCTTCTCACACAATTTCAATTTAGCATTCTTTAGTTTCTGATTTTTTTCCTTTATGCTAAGAGTTTCGGTGAAAAGTAAGTCATATATACTTATCACAAAGTGCAGTGTAAGACTCATCATCAGGAGCAGATTCTGAGTCAGACCCACCATCAACTTGTTCAATCTCCTTGATTGATGCAACAAATGCAACTTTATCACCCTCAATATCGGAAGAAGACTCACAATCATTTGAGTCATCACTCTCACTATCACTCCAAGTGATTTTCATGGCTTTATTCTTACTTGAAGAATAATTCTTTCTATTATTTGCACATTCAATTGCTATGTGACCTATTCCACCACAAGTGTAACATTTCACATCTCTCTTGGTTGTTCTTCCTTCTTTAAAGTTAGACTTCCTCTCTTGTTTTCTCTCAAATGAATTCTCTACTTGAGGTTTGAATTTGAACTCCTTAAAGTTGTTACCACTAGTCCTAGCTTCTCTCCCTTTATTTCTAAGAATTCGTCTAAATCTTTTGACAAAAAGGGCAACCTCATCATCGGACATGGATGATTTTTCACTCAAGTTTTCACTCATCTCTTTGACACTTTGCAAAGCAATATCTTTTGACTTCTTGCTGTCCCTTTCATCCATTTCAAGTTCCATCTCAAAACTTTTAAGCTTTCCTACCAATTTACCAATTTTGAGTTCATCCAAATTTTGGACTTCCTTGTATTGCATGTTTCTTAGATTGAAATCTCTTAGGTAGAGATCTAAGAACTTTTTGGACAATGGTAGACTCCTCATAAGGTTTACCTAGGGACATGGCTTCATTTGTGAGGGCTTCCAACCTTTCATAGAACTCGGAAAATGACTCGGTCTCTTTCATCCTAATTTCTTCAAATTTGGCATGTACCATTTGAAGCTTAAGTGACCTAACTTGTTTGTCTCCTTCATGAACAACCCTAAGTTTGTTCCAAGCTTGCCTAGCCGTGACACAATGTTGTACGTTTGATCTTAAGTGACAATAGCATTTCTAGCCTTCTTGTTGGAGCTAGAAGCCGTGACTTCGGCTAAAGACCATTCGGACCTAGGCTTAGGAGTTTCAATCCCATCAACAGTTCGTGTGGGAGGAATCCGCTCAACAATGAGATACTCATATGCCAACTCGTCATAGGCATCAAGAAAAATTTCAAATTTTTCTTGACAAGCAGCGTAGTTGCTGCCATCAAAGAATGGCGGAGAGTTGCAAGATCCTGCAACACGATCTCTTTCCATCTAGACACACCTAGAAAACAGACAACACCCTAAGATCTCTCTATTTGCTTTTAGAGTAGCGCTCTGATACCAATTGAAAGTTTAATTTAGGTGATCTATTCACTTAATTAACTTGATTAATTTCACTTTCAGTGATCGGACCACAATTTTTGGTTTATGTGATCACTCAGAAACTAGTCAAACAAACACAACTCAGACGGTTCAATAACTAAAATTTAAAACTCCAGATTGACTTCTAAAAACCAAAAATCACTTCTGTAAACAACACAAATCAAACACAGCAAGGATCAAGTGACATCCTATACACTCAGAGGACCCATCACAGTAGGCATCCCAGTGTTATCCACAACTACAGTGGTGTGTGATTAGCTAGACAGTTATATATGACATATATCAATTTCAAGCATATAGCTACAGTACAGATTTGTGTTTAAAAGTTGAGTGAGTCAGTAGGCATAACAACACAAACAAGGAAGACAAATGCACACAAGATGTTCACCCAGAAAAACCACAAAGGGTAAAAACTGGGGGTCTATCCAGCTGACCAAGCAATCCACTAAATAAGAAGTTCAATACAAAGGGAGCACACAGCACACAAGCTCAATCACTAAGTCCTAGACTAAGTGGCAGCTTTTTTACCCCTTTGTGCAACTTCCATAAGTAAGGCAATCGGTCATTCACGAAGAAGGCAGCTCCAGACAACGGTAGCCATGATGATTTAACGAGTAGCCCAAGAAAACACACATTTTAGACCGAAAATTCAGTTTATTGTGATTATAAGGTCTGAGATAGCTAGGGAAAACAAGCACAGCCAAATACTTTTAAAAAATGATATTGTGGTGTTCTTTTAAACAACTTTGCATATGGTGAAAGAAATCCTAAAACTCGGGAAGGAGTACGATTGATCAAATAAGTGGCAGCATGAAACGCCTCTACCCAAAAACGGGGAGGCAAATGTGCCTGGGCTAAGAGGGTTAAAGCCGTGTCACATAAGTGTCTATGCTTTCGTTCAGCTAAACCATTCTATTTAGGATGTTTGGGACAAGAAAAGCGATGTTGAATGCCATTTTTACTTAAGTATTCTTGAAAAGCATATTTAGTGTATTCTCCCCCTTCATCGGTTTGAAGAGCCTTAATTTTGCGAGAGAAAGAATTTTCAACATAGGTGCGAAATTGAATAAAGAGACCATGAACCTCATGTTTAAAACGCATGGGAAAAATCCAGGTATATCGCGAAAAATCATCAACAAACAAGAGATAATATTTATAGCCTTGAATAGAATTATTAGAAGCAGACCAAACATCAGAGGGTAATAAATCCAATGGAAAAGAAGAAACAAAATCAGAATTATGAAAGGGTAATTTTGTTATTTTTCCTAGTGGACAAAAATTGCAGAATCACATGGAATTAGGCCCAGAAAGGGGAAGTAATTTATTGGAAAATAAATGTCCTAATATATTAGGCGCTGGATGACCCAAGCGGGAATGCCATAGAGCAGATGACACTCGGACTCCAACGCCACAAAAACGACGACCTAAAGAAGAAACGGATAATGGTGATCCTAGATGAAGCAGATAGAGCCCATCTTCACTCCTCCCTTGGAAAAGCATCTTCCCCGTCCGCGAGTCCTTAACATAAAAATGATCAGGATAGAAAACAAAGAAACAATTATTATCTTTAGTGAATTGATGCACAGATAATAAATTTGCAGAAGCAGTAGGACAATGAAGAACATTGGTTAAGGTAAGAGAAGAAGAAGGAAAAGTAAGGGAACCAATATGAGAAATAGGAAGGCCAGAATCTTTACCAACACCATCCACATTATCGGTACCATGGTAGTCCTGAGCATGTGTCAAGGCACCCAAATCGAGTGTAACATGAGCATTGGCCCCAGTGTCGGTTAGCCAAGAAGAACGCTGGTGACTGTTGGAAGCAGCCATGGCAGTCAACTTCTGTGGAGGAACACGTCCTTCGTAAGCTAAGTTGAGACGATTATAACAATCCAAGGCAACATATCCCACTCGGTTGCAGATTTGACAAGTGGGTCGGGAATAATTTCCCGCAGAGGCTGGCGGAGAACCAAGAATAGACGAACCGTATCCTCTGCCCACACCATTCCCATTGTTAGGAATCATATTGGGGCGACCACGAGCACCTCCACGGCGACCAAAGGGAAAACCACCATGACCTTTACCATTACCGCGGCCACGAGAGGCTGCCATGGCAGTAATAGAAGAATCAAGAGCTGGCTGAGTTTGGTCATGGTACCTGCGTTCAGCAGTAAGGAGAAGAGCTTCCATATCATCATAAGAAATTGGAGTCTCTCGAGCCTGAATAGAGCTTACTGTTGCTTCGTAGGTAGGACCGAGATTACTAAGAATGATGGTGACAAGATCAGATTTCTTAATCGCATGACCAGAAATAGCAAGAGTGTCAGATATGGAATTGATGCGGTCAAGATACTCAGAGATACCGAGATCGCCGCGAACTGTACCAAGCAATTCCCCTCGTAGTTGAAGAATTCAGTTTTGATTCTTAGATGCAAAGCGGCAAGTCAGAGAATCCCATACCTGTTGAGCGGAGGTCATTGTGACCACAGAAGAGAGAAGTTTGTCAGACAGAGAGAAATTGATCCAACTTAACACGAGTTGATCCTCACGGATCCATGCCTCATAGACTGGATTGACTTTGTCGGTTTGTTTTTCGGCTTCATCAATGAGGAACGCAGCAGGGCAGCGGTGCGAACCATCAACATAGCGCATCAAGTTGCGACTTTTCAGAAGAGGTATCATCTGGGCTCTCCAGATAGGAAAATTGTTTGGAGTGAGTTTTACGTTAACAGAGGAGAGACTGAATGAGGGAGTTGTAGAGAATGAGGAAGAGGAGAAATCAGCCATTTGAAGAGTAGACCTGAGAGAAAGAGAGTGTTTTGTGTTTTAGAAGAAGAACAAAAGAATGAGTCTTCTAGTCGTGAGACTATTGCTCTGATACTATAAAGGAAAACAGAGGAACGAAATATTTGAGAGCAACAAAACTTGATGCTTTTACTGAACTGTCATTACTCTATTTATAATAGTACAATCAGGTATCATAAACAAACTATACAACTTATAAGTGATAACAACAAGCCACACATGAGATAATCATCTACACGTGGGATACACCAGAAGATGAGGATAGGGAGAAATCCTTATCTTTAGTTCTAGGGTCCTCCAACTTTTCTCACGTTTTCTGTTACAATTCTTTTTCGTCACTATGGTCAGAAATTATGTCTAATTTGCCCACTGTTAGACAAGGATGAAAATATATATCGATGATATCGGTGATCTATTGGGCGAGATATCAGATTTTTTGGTCTCAGTATTTAATTCACGTGTAAGATGTTCGTATATACTTTACAAAGTAATACCAAGATATATGGGTGAAAAGTTTACAAACTTTATCTACCTCTCACACACTCTCACAAAGACTAAAAGAGAGAGAACAATTTATTTTATTAGCTAAACTGAATGATCAAGTTTGATTGCCTTGATCGAAACTTACAAACACATATCCCTTATATAGGGAGCTTTCATCACAAAAGTCAGCAGACACTTTATTACAAGCTGGTGAATTAGTAGAGCTAGCCCATCTAGGCGCATATATCTAAAACATATGGGGGGCAGATGAAGAAAATCAGCCACCAATACATACTCATGCAAACTTGTATGAAACAATGACAAAGTAAAAAGCAATTTTGGGCTATTTAATGAAGACAACGACCAACCCATGTGAAAGAGATCACCCACCTTTCACATATTTGATTTGTAATTTCCAACACGCCCCCTCAAATCAAATATTCTTCATTCCTAGCATTTCATGTAGCTTCTTGAAGGATTCAACTGGAAGTGCCTTTGTAAAGATGTCAGCCACTTGTTCCGTGGTGTGACAATACACCAACTCAATATGCTTGCTCCTTCCCTTCCATGTTGTACTGGATTCTTGGCAAGTTTGATTGTAGATTTGTTGTCCACAAGAATCACAGTGAATTCTTATTGTAGGTGATTTAAGGATTTCAACAAATTTCTCAACCAAATTCCCTCACAAACTGTTGAGGAAGCAGCCACGTACTCGGCTTCACATGATGACAATGCTACAATTGCCTGCTTCTTGGATGTCCAAGAGAAAGCTGTTGAACTAAGATAAAACACATAACTTGTAGTGCTTTTTCCTTCATCTCTATCACCTCCCCAATCACTATCTGAATAGCCAATTAAATTTGCATCTTCACCATAAGCATAAAAAAGGCCAAAATTGAGAGTACCTTTAATATACCTTAGAATCCTCTTTGCGGCTAGCCAATGTGATTCTTTGGGTGTCTCCATATACCTGCTCACGAGCCCAACTCCATAAACAATGTCAGGTCTTGTCATAGTCAAGTATCTCAAGCTTCCAACTAGACTCTTAAACAAGGTAGAGTCCACCAATTTTCCTTCTCCTTTTTTTGATAGCTTGAGACTCGTAGCAACTATAGTATTGATAGAATTATAACTGTCCATCTGGAATTTCTCAAGGATCTCTCTCATGTACTTCTTTTGAGAAATGAAAATTTCATCGCTTTCTTACTTCACCTTTATCCCAAGAAAATAGGACATCAAACCATTGTCAGTCATTTCAAATTCTTTGAACATGGACTGCTTGAATTCTTCAAACATGGTTTCACTACTACCAGTAAATAGCAAATCATCTATGTAAAGACAAAGGATTAAAATTTCTCCTTTATCACTAATTTTCATGTAGATTGAATGCTCATATGGACATTGAATAAATCCATTTTCTTAAAGATAGCCATCAATACGTGAAATCTAGGCTCATGGGGCTTGCTTTAGGCCATACAAATCCTTCTTCAAACGATACACCTTGTGTTCTTCACCATTTCTTTTAAAACCCTCAGGTTGCTCAACATAGACTTCCTCCTCAAGAACACCATTGAGAAAAGTTGACTTGACATCAAGTTGGTAACTCTTCCAAC
This sequence comes from Dryas drummondii, assembly GCA_003254865.1. Taxonomy (NCBI): domain Eukaryota; kingdom Viridiplantae; phylum Streptophyta; class Magnoliopsida; order Rosales; family Rosaceae; genus Dryas; species Dryas drummondii. The sequence continues at coordinate 194,636 of QANW01010227.1, read as the reverse complement.
TATGATGAGCTGCAAGTGAGATCAACAACCTCACTGTATCAAGTTGAGCGACAGGTGCAAAGACTTCTTCATAGTTTATTCCATATTTTTTTTTGTAGCCTTTAGCTACAAGCCTTGCCTTGTACCGATCTACACTACCATCTGCAGTGCGTTTGATCTTGTACACCCATTTGACACCAATAGCCTTCTGTTTTGGTGGCAAAGTAGTGAGCATCCATGTATCATTCTTCTGAATTGCACTGATTTCTTCTTCCATTGCTAACTTCCAAAAATCTTCTTTCTCAGCTTCTTGATAACTTAATGGCTTATGATCTGCATACAAACAGAGGAGATTTATATCTCCTCCTTCTTGCTCATAGATTTCTGTGAGACTTCTCATCCTAATGGGGGTTAAAGAGCTGCTGCTGCGACTGAATGATGAAGAATGGGTCGAAGATGGCGGATTCGGAGGAGTTGCAAAACTAGAACCAAAACTCAAACGTGAAGACAGGGGAGCAGACCGATCGCTAGGTTGTGTAATTTGATTGATTGGTTCTAGAGTTTCTTGAACTTCATCTTCAACTTCAACCTGTACTTCAGTGTTCGCCTCCTCCTTGTTGTTCTAGTTCCATGTTTCTTCCTCACTGAAGATAACATCTCTACTAACCACCAATTTCTTTGTTACTGGAATATAGAGCTTGTATGCCTTTGACTCCTCACTGTATCCCAAAAAGATACATTTTTGTCCACGATCATCAAGCTTACTCCTTTTTGCTTCTGGAATTTGAGCATATGCTACACACCCAAAAATCCGTAGATGTGCAACACTGGGTTTGTACCCACTGCAAGCTTCCTGAGGTTTCATGTTCTTGACACTCTTGGTTGGACATCTATTCAGCATATACACTGAACATGCTACAGCCTCTGCATAGAATTGCTTGGGCAATTCTTTCTCTTTAAGCATGGATCTTGTCATTTCAAGGATAGTGCGATTTTTCCTTTCGGCTATCCCATTTTGATGTGGGGTATAAACTGCTGTCGGTTGATGCTTTATACCATTTTGTTTGCAAAATTCCTGAAATGCATTTGAGGTGTACTCACCCCCTCGATCCGATCTGAGAGTCACTAACTTGCACTTACTCTCAACTTCAGTGCGAGCTTTAAAAATCCTTGAATACAGTAAAAGTTGAAGATTTTTCTTTGAGAAAATATACCCACACCTTTCTGCTGTAATCATCTATGAAGGTAATAAAATACCTATTTCCACCAAATGACATAGGCTCCAATGGTCCACAAACATTTGTGTGCACCAACTGTAGTGGTTCATTTGCTCTCCATGCCTTGCCACTAGGAAAAGAAATCCTTGATTGCTTTCCTAGCACACACCCTTCACAAACATGATTGGGTGCCTCAATTTGTGGTAGACCATGCACCATTTCACCCGTCGATAAGAGCTTTAGACCATTGAAATGAAGATGTACGTCCAAAGCGAAAATGCCATTTCCATGACTCGTTTTCAATGAGCCCAAGGAAGCATTTCTCCTTCTTAGTATTTAGATTCAACGGGAACATACGATTCCTCGTCATTGGAACCTTTACAATTAGTCTCCCACTTACATCTTTGAGGAAGAGGGAATTATTCTCCATAATAACAATATACCCCTTTTGGAGTAACTGTCCAATACTGAGAATATTGTTTTTCATCCTTGGAATATAATAAACATCAGAGATGTATTCTTCTTTGCCATCTTTTTGGAAGATTTTTATTCTTCCCTTTCCTTCAACGGATAGCTTTGAAGAATCTCTAAGGCTAACATCACCACGAAATCCTTCATTGAGTTTAATAAAAAATTCTCTTTTCCCACACATATAATTGCTAGCACCTGAGTCAAGGTACCAAGCATTTCCTTGTCCACCACTTTCACTGTGAACCAACAGGAGAGTAGAATCATCATTGTTGGAAGACTCTGCAAGGTTGACTTGGTCTTTCCTTTTATCCTTTTGACATTCTGAGGCATAATGTCCAAATTGGCTGCAATTATAGCACTTTACTTTCTTTCTTCTTTCCTCACAACTCTCTGTGTTACCACGCCTTCGTCCTCAGCTTCTGCCTTGTCCGTGAGAACCTCCACGGTGTGAACTTGATGCACCACTACTTCCTTGTGGTTTATCAAGATTTAGCTTTGATTCCAAAGTTTGGTTGAGTGATGTGGATCCTGCATGTTTCTGCATGCATTGCTAATGAACCCGAAGAGATCCTAGTAGCTCCTCTGCACTTATCTCCTCCAAGTTTTTTGATTCTTCAATCGCCGTCACCACATGCTCAAATTTTTGTGTGAAGGATCATAAATTTTCTCCATAACATGAACATTATCTTCTTTCTCTCCATTCCGCTTCATTTGATTCACAATTGAAATTAATCATGAATAGTAATCGGAGACACCTTCTCCTTCATTCATACGGGCAGATTCGAAGTCGGCCCTTAATGACCGAAGCCGTATTCTCATAACACGATCAACACCTTTGAATATGTTTTTTGAGAATTTCCCACACTTCCTTGCTTGTCGTTGCTTTAGTAACTTTCTCAAAGGTTGAATCATCTAATCCTTGATAGATTAAATATAGAGCCTTCTTGTCTTTCTTCCTTTGTTCTCTGAGAGTGTTTCTTTGTTCGGCGGTGTAAGTCACTTCTTCCTCTGCAGTAGGTTCTACATAACCATTGCAGACTATCTCCCAAAGATCTTGGGATCCAAAGAGAGCTTTGAATTGAATACACCATTGCTTGTAGTTTTCCTTCTTCAATATTGGGACTTGCATCCACACCATGTTAAAAGTCATGCGTCTGGACTGCTGTTAAGCAATTAAGGCTTTGATACCACTTTGTTGGTATATACTTTACAAAGTAATACTGAAAGTTTGTCTTAGGTGATCTATTCACTTAATAAACTTGATTAATTTCACTTTTAGTGATCGGACCCCAATTTTTGATTTATGTGATCATTTAGGAACTAGTCAAACAGACATAACTCAGACGATTCAGTAACTAAAATCGGAAACTCCAGATTGACTTCTAAAACCAAAAATCACTTTTGTAAACAACACAAATCAAATACACCAAAGGATCAAGTGACATCCTATACACTCAGAGGACCCATCACAGTAGACATCCCAGTGTTATCCACAACTACAGTGGTGTGTGATTAGCTAGACAATTCTATATGACATATATCAATTTCAAGCATATAGTTACAGTGCAAATTTGTGTTTAAAAGTTGAGTGAGTCAGTAAGCATAACAACACAAAAAGGAGACGAATGCACACAAGATGTTAACCCAGAAAAACCACAAAGGGTAAAACCTGGGAGTCTTTTTCAGCTGACCAGGCAATCCACCAAAGAAGAAGTTCAATACAAAGGGAGCATACAACACACAAGCTCAATCATTAAGTCCTAAATAATCATTAAGTCCTAAATAGTAACGACCCGACCCAAATTTTACTGGAAGTTTAAATTTTATTTAACTTTGGTTTTAAGAGGATTTTAAGGAGGTTCAGTTTTTGTAACCTTGGAAAATTTTTGTATTTACTTTGGGAGTTTATTGAGAAATAAAATGTTTAGGATTTATTTTTAAATTTTCGTTTTAAATTAGACTTGATCCCTAAGTTGACCTTCAAAATTAGTGGGCTTTCGTCTTTGACTTTGAGCTCGTTTGATAGGTTTCGAGCCCACGAGTTCATAGACACGTAGCACGCATCATTTCAAATTACGGTTTGAAAGATACGGACATGTGAAGTGAAGGGCAATTTTATAATTTATAAAAGTGGGTTTTAAAATACCCAAAATCAGAAATATTTTCTCTAGAACTCTCTCCCCTCCCTTTTTATTTCTCTCTCCGGCACACTCTCTCACTTCACTCTCCCGCAACTTCCCCTGCGCCCACAACCCAGCAGCCACCAACCGCCCCTGCCGGCCTTTGCTTCCGACCAGCACCCCCCAGGCGCCGACCACCTCTCCTGGCCACTCCTCCAGCCCGTCCAGCCACTACTTCGACGAGGGGCACAACACACCAGCCCGCAACCCACCCCTGCATGCACCTGCCTCAGCCACCCAGCCACGTTCGGTCACTTTTTCGGCGACCCAAGGCTCTGGTGAGCCTCCCCCGACGCCGACCAGCTCAGCTCGGCCCTCCTCTAGTCAGCCCAGCTCTCTGTAACGACCCGACCCAAATTTTCACTAGAAATTTAAATTTTCATTTAACTATGTTTTTAAGAGGTTTATAAAAGATGTTGGATTGTATTTTAAAGATTTTGAAATTTATTTGGAAAGTAAAAAGGGTTTTGAATTAAAGTTTTGATTTATTTACTTTCGTTTTAATTTAAGCTCGACCCAAAGTTGACTTTTAAAATAAATGGGCTTTTGATTTTGACTTTGGGTCTGTTAGATAGGTTTCGATTCCACGATTTCATAGACACGTAGCACGCGTCATTTCGAGTTACGGTTTGAAAGATACGGACACGTGAACTGAGGGGCAATTTTGTAAATTTGTTTAAGTGGGTTTTTAAAATACCCAAAATCAGAAATTTTTTCTGATTTCTCTCTCTCTCCAGAAAAATCTACACTCTTCTTTCTCCCCCTTTATCTCTCTCTCTGCCCCCGCACCCTCTCACTTCTCCCTCTCTCCCCGAGCTCACTCACCTCCCCCTCTCTTCTCTCACCGGCGCGGCCAGCTCCGGCGACCAGAGGTCGGCGACTAGAGGCCGACGACCAGCAACCCCACTGACCCAGTTTTTTCTCTCTCCGTGCCCTCTCTCTCCTTCGCGTCTCTCTCTTTTCTCCCCCGTACCTCCCCCTGCGCACACACCAGCCACCCTCAAGAACTCACGCTGCCGGCCAACCCAGACCAACCCAGATCGCCGGCGAGCTCCTCTCGTCAGCGCCGACCCCTGCAGACCCCTCCCCTCGCCGGCTAGTCAGTGCAGCGACGCGAAATCGCGCCTAGAAGCAAACCAACGACGACTGTTCTCGCCAGATTCCAGCCATTTCCAACCTCCTTTCACCTCGATTTCTGGTGAGTTTCCTTCCTCTTGTTATGGGCTCGCTTTTCACTATTGAATTCGTTGTTTTTATACTGAGATTTTGTGAAGATGAAAAAGTGGGATTTAAACACCCATTTCGGGTTCTCCTTGATTTCGGCCATGGGGGTGGTTTTTGATTAATTTTTGGACAACTTCCACCCCGATGGACCTCTAATGGGTGATTAGATTCGACAATCTAATGGGTTTTGGAGAAATTACGACTTTTGAGTATATGAACCGCTTCTTTGAGTGGCGACGGCAGTGGTTCCGACCACCCTACTGCCATTTTAATTATCTAGCATTATTTGAGTACCATAACTAGTTCGTTAATGATTTGTTTTAGATGGATGCTACGTTGGTTGACGGAAATTTCATGTTTAGTCGCGATTGGACATTTTTGTGAATCGATTTAACTCTTGGGTAAAATCTCAATCAAGGTATGCCACCGGCATGGGTCCAATTGAATTTATGGTTGAAATTGAGAATGCGAATGTCGTAGATTTGAAGCCGAGAAGGATTTGGACTTAGTTAAGTTTGGGAGCGATAAGAAAATTTAGGAATTTGCCGTTGGATTAAATATTTTGGGCAAGTAGGACGTTTGTTTTCGTACATACACATACTATATATACTTTTGAGTAGAGACTAATAGGATGCTTATTGTTTTATTTTATAGACGAGACGATCGTAGCTCAAGACGACCCGACTAGGAATCGAAGCTAGAATTCTCGCAGTGAGTGGACTTTACTTTTGTAAATACTTTTCTAAATTCATGATTTAATCTTTTGGTTATTGAATTTGTTTGAGAGACAAAAGAAGTTGAATTGGATCTTTGATTTGGAAGTGTTTTCTTTAGTCATGATTTTATTATTTGGTTATCATGAGTTTTGAATTAGAAATATTGATTTGAGTTACGAGTTTTATAAAGTTAAATGAGCAGTTTTAAACCGCCATATTAGTACCCCCTTCAACAGGTATATAATTGCTCTGCACTCGCCTAGAGATGACTCGGCGGTGTATGACCAGCACAGGTACATAATTGCTCTGCACTCGCCTAGAGATGACTCGGCGGTGTATGACCAGCACAGGTACATAATTGCTCTGCACTCGCCTAGAGATGACTCGGCGGTGTATGACCAGCACAGGTACATAATTGCTCTGCACTCGCCTAGAGATGACTCGGCGGTGTATGACCAGCACAGGTACATAATTGCTCTGCACTCGCCTAGAGATGACTCGGCGGTGTATGACCAGCACAGGTACATAATTGCTCTGCACTCGCCTAGAGATGACTCGGCGGTGTATGACCAGCACAGGTACAGAATTGCTCTGCACTCGCCTAGAGATGACTTGGCAGTGTATGATCAGCAGTTTCCCGGGTACTAGTTTGGCGTGAGTTTTCAGTTGTGAAGTGTTTTGAGAAAATATATTACACCAGTAAACGTTTTAAACGACAGTTTCATTAAGGCATTGCATTTTATTTCAGATATTTTAATAATTTTACAGCTTGAGAGTATTAATTATTTTTCATGAGTTTTATAACAATTTTTAAGACTTGTGAAGTTGTTTTAAAACTGGGGGATTTCAAAGAGTAACGAGAGGTTTTAGAGTTAACGTGGTTTTTTTTTTTTGAAGGATTATCTGAAACAGAAATTTTTCTTATGTTTCTCGTTAAACTGTCCACTCACTGAGTTCGTCTCACGGTTTGTTTTGTTTTGTCTTAAATTGTCCCCCAGGTAGTAGATTTGGTGGAGGTCGAGCCAAACGCGTCGAGGCATAGCATCCATTTTTCATTCCTGGTCCCTATAGGCGCTATGTTTATTTTTGTGAAAACTTATTGTAAATGATTAGTGGCTCTGATAACAACTCCTAAGGTTTAAGTGGGTCCGAGACCCTTTATTTGCTTGTGGTAGAGGTGGTTGCTGTATAGAAGTGCTTTTTAACAGGTTTGAATTTCCGGGTTAGTCCATTTTCAGGGGAGGTTCTGCCGAATTTTCGGTAGGATTTTCCTTGAATTTGGATTCCCGCAGGACCTCTCCGGGTTTTAGGGTGAGATCCGGGGGCGGTCCTGTCACTCTCACACACGAAAAATCATGGCCAAAGGAAGCCCAGCCCGCTGCCTGTCCCTCGCCGGATTCCAGCCAAATCTCAGCCCCTTTCATCCATATTTTTGGTGAGTTTTCTTCCTTTTTCCATTGGGCTTTCATTTCCCTAAACTTATGTTGATTTATTTCGAGTAATTGGAATCTGAAATTTCTGGAAATTAGGAACATTTCGGGTTTTTTTTAATTTTCTGGTTAGAGGGCTATTCTTGTTGTTTTGTTTAACAAATTTCATCCCTAGGAACCTCTAATGTGGTTTAAGATTGAAAGGTTGAGTGGGTTTGAGGAATTTTGCAATTTTTGGCTAAAAATTGGTGATGAGCAGCCACTTTGTGCGCCACCGACTTTGATTTCGAAAACCCTTTGTCATTTCGTGTTTGTAAATTCATTTTTAAGGCGATTGTTGGGTGGATTTTGATCTTGGTTGTGTCGAGTCTGGTTGGAGAAGCTGAAATTGTTTTGGGGAAAAATGTGAGACTTTACCGATGTCGAAAATTTCTATAAGACGAGCTTTCTGACAAAAACAAGACTTGTGCTGGTTCTTTTTAAATTAGATGTAGTTTTAGAAGTGACGGTGACGTTGGAATTAAGCCGTAAAGGTTTTAGGCTGAATGAGGAGACGTTTATAGATTTAATTTGGGTGAGACGACCATGGGCCGAAACGATTCGATGGAGGATCGGAGCTAGAATTCTCACTGTGAGTGGACTTTGTTTTATAAACGTTTTTTTTTTTATGAAGTTTCATGATTTAAATTCTTACTTGCTGTCTTGAGCTTTACTTGGATTTATTGAATGGTGAGTTTGATTTTGATACAAAGAGGTTTATGGTTTCCGAATGATTATTTTTCCAATATAATCCATTGAGACTTGAATTTGAGATTTATTCTCACTTTTAATGAATTTATAATGTTTTGGCTTGACATTTGATTTCATGGTTTTAAGAGCTATATTATTTTGAGACGATTTATTAATTGCATGATTGGAAGATTTGTGAAAAGCTTAAGAAATCGTTGACTTTATCTATTTACAAGAATGGTTTTAGAAAGTAGCAGAGCGATTTTCAAATTGCCATATAAGTATCCTCACTCACAGGTACAGATACAGATAGGTCTTTGGGGCCCATCACGGCACACACATAGGCTTTGGGCCGTGTGTCGGGATGCCTCGCCCTTTGGGGGTAGTCTACATGCGCAAACAAGACTTTGGCTTATTGTACGACGGCGATTCGACGGTACAAGGGACACCGTAAACCCACTCACATGAAGGCGTTGCAACGGTGTGAGTGGAAAGGCAATCTACGTGCACGTAAGACACTTTGGCTTATTGTACGACGGCAATTCGACGGTACAAGGGCCACCGTGCGTCCACTTGTATGACGGTGTTGCGACGGTACAAGGGACACCGTAAATCCACTCGCATGACGGCATTACGACGGTGCGGGTGGAAGGTTAAGTAGACGGTCTACTTGGTGCGATGGTCTTGTACGATACCAATGTGGAGCCCTTCAAATGGGTACTTATATGGCCAACGATAATTCTAAAAACTTTATGAGAAAATATATTTTTTAGTCATTCTTTTTTTCAGTTCAAAGCATATTTTAAAATGGGGGAAATCTATTGTGTTTGTGCAATTAAGAATATTAATAAAATGTTTTACCTTATTAACTTTGTTATCATTTGACTTGTTCATCCACTCATTGAGTATTTCTCACCAAGAATCATTTTCTTTGTGTTTTAATGGTTCACCTAGGTGGAAGCGGCAGCCAGTCACAATTTTCTCGTCGAGGCGAGCTTTCTCTTCGTATTGTATAGTGTAGGATTTCCTGTAAACCTTATCTTGTAGTTTGGCCATGATGTTTGGTTGTAATCTTATAAAATTGTAAATTTTATGTTGGGTCGGAAACCCAAATTGGTTGTGGTAGGGAAGTTGGAAATTTAGAAGTGTGTTTTAACAGGTTATAAAATTTTGGGTTAGTCCATTTTCAGGAGAGATTGTGCTGAATTTTCGGAAGAATTTTCCCTGATTTTTGGATCCCGCAGGACCTCTTTGGGTTTCAGGGTGGAAGTCCGGGGGCGGTCTTGTCATAAACTAAGTGGCAGCTTCTTACCCCTTTGTGCAACTTCCATAAGCAAGGCAATCGGTCATTCATGAAGAAAGCAGCTCCAACTCCAAGCTCATCAACCCATGGCACAAATTCACACCAAGCTCAGCAGATTCTTCAATGTATAAACATGATATGCAAATATGGATTCTATAAAAATAAGCCTTCTCAAGCAAGAGGCATGAAAAAGCTAATGGAGAATCCTTCAACTAAAAATCTAAATGAATGTGTTTGAAAAATATATGAAAAGATTTAAACAACACTCAAGCCCATTCAGATTTTAGATGAAAAAAAAAACAAGTTCAAAAAATCATTTTGATTTTGAAAATAAAAAGCATTTTCTAACTTGATAAAATATAAGCACTCAGTCCAAAAATACCCAGGTAAGAACCCACTAAAATACCCAGTAAAAATTTGCTCATCAACGCCCACGAAAAAGTCTGAACCGATCCCCTATATACCCGTACAACACACACACCATTTTCATGTTTGCACAAGCCACGTGGAAGCCAAATAATGGCTGTCCACAAGAGACGAATGAGGGGCATATTCCTTTTGTCCTAGAGGGGTATCCTAGTATTGCTAAGGATAGGAATGATGAGCTGTAAAAACAAATATTGTTTTATTTTGCAAAAATCAGAAATGGAGAAGATGATGAATAGTGCTGAGGTGTGTGTAAGTGTGTAGCGTGAATGAATGAGATGCAATCAGATCTGATTGATATAGTGGGGAAACCAAGTCATGTGCAATGCACATGAATGTTTAGTAAAAAACATAAAATGGGTTTTCAATGAAATGGGCTTTAAAAGTAAAACCCGAAATGACCCCACTGCACTGACTGTCATATAAGTATCAGCCATTGTACGTGAAAAACATTTTTTTTTTATGACTAGTCAAATGGACACAAAACTGATATTTTCATGAATTGAATGAAGTGCAGTATACCTTGAGTCTTTGTTCATTCTTGACTTCTTCAATACAACTGATTTTGTCCTTAATCTAATCTAGAGTTTTTGAGTAATTAAATAAAAATAAGTACAATGGTTTTGACAAGGAAAATAGCCAATATAACAAATCCTAGAAACTAACAATCCCCCCCTTTGGCTTTCCTTGACAAAACATCAACTCATTCATCTCACAAGACTCTCAACACTCAACCTAACACTATGTTATAATGTACCTGTAAGAAGAAGTACTTGCACAACACAAAATATGATAGTACAGCAACCAATGCAGTTTAAACACAACAAGCAATGTAGAGTAAACAAATACATTCTCCCCCTTTTTGTCATGGAAAGACAAAAGGACTAAAGGACATACATAAAAAATAGGAGTGAAGTTCAAGAGCACAGAAAGTTGGAGAAATATTCAAGAGAAAATACATGCTTAGAGAGTAAATTCCACAAAAGACTGACTCCCCCTAAATTCGAACTCCCCCTAGGACTGATAACCGGCAGCAGCATCTCTGTACCGGGCTTGCATGGCAAGTTCAAAGTCATCTACAGGCTAAAGAGCGATTGAACATGCTGCCACTGGAGAAACTGATGAAGGTTTTGAAATGTTAGGGATTTGAAGGAAGGAAAAGAGGGGCGCGTGCACTATAAGGGCTGCTAGAAATAAAAAATGAGAAAAATGTCTAAAAGCCCTTAATAAACAGTAATCCAAGGTGCAGAATGGCCCTGTGAAATTGACTCTGTGTGACTGTAGTAGACCAGTCAAAAGAGACAAAGTTTGTACAGGACAGAACTGAGACATAAAATAGTCATGAAATTTGACGAAAAGATAGAGGAATCTTGGAAGAGTTGGAAGCAATGACACACAAGAAAAAATTTATGAGTTAGATGTGCTTCAGAGATTTTATTTTTGACAAAAAAAAATTTGACAAAAACAACAATAACAATTGAAATGAATTAACCACCAATGTCAACACTCTAACAGATATGGAAAATGAGAATTGCAAATTTTGTGCAAGAAAATAAGCATATTTGGGACATAGGGAGGTCAATGCTAACATTAAAGACTTGTTCTAGATGGAAAAAAAAAAAAATGTCAAAGACAACCAAAGAGGTTGAATAAGTTTCATCCACAAAAAGAGATTAGAATTTGACCACTCAAGAGAATTTATAAGTTGGGAACAAATCTTGAAAATAAAGTTTTTTTTTCAACTCATGACAATGACTATGAGAAAATTATTTTCATTTGTTTTGTTTAGGCACATCCCAAATTAAGTGCAATGATTTGGTCCAATTTTGCGACTCTTTACCCTAGAACACCATAAAAACACCTAATTTCTCCCTAGGGCCGTGACTTCTTTGGTCACACTTTTTTTTTTTGTAATTTTGTATGATGCACATTTGTTGAAATGAGGAAAACTTAGCTTAAGTTGGGTCATAAAGGAGGAATTATATTGAAAGACTAAATTGCATCCTCAAACAAATTGTCTTTGAAAAATATTTAACAAGTTTGATTGACTATGACAAAGTATTAAATAGAAAGAGACTTCAAATCTAACATTGGACAAGAAGAAATGATTATGATTATTGACATGACACATGTGATGCAAGAACCTTTTTGAATATCAAAGAGAGTGTGACAAGTAATGTTAAGACCTTTCAAAATGGTTATTAAAAAAAAACTGCTTAAACCAATGAAAGGAAACTTAAACAATGAAGAACATTTAACTACAAGGGATCATGCATGTGTACAAATGGCAATTGACTTCCGAAGACTAATGTGCTTTGGATTCTCTGTAGCTTTTGTAAAGATGTCTGAAAGTTGTTGTTCGGAAGGAACAAAAGTCAAAGTAAGAGTTTCACTCTCTACAAGATCTCTAATGAAATGATGTCTTATGTCAATATGCTTGGTTCGAGTATGTTGCACCGGGTTCTTGGAGATATCTATAGCAATCATGTTATCACAATATATGAGAAAGGTTTTCTCATCAATTCCATAATCGGCTAACATTTGTCTTATCCAAATGAGTTGTGTACAACAACTCCCTGCTGCTATGTATTCAGATTCAGCAGTCGACAAAGAGACAGAATTCTGCTTCTTGCTATGCCAAGACACTAAGTTATTCCCAACATAGAAAGCACCACCCGAGGTGCTCTTCAAATCATCACTACACCCAGCCCAATTAGAGTCACTAAATCCAACCAATTTAGTGTTGGTATCATGGGTATACCACAACCCATAGTCAAGATTCCCACATACATATTTGATGATTCTGTTGGTTGCAAACAAATGAGATTCTTTGGGATCACTTTGGAACCTAGCACACATTCCTACCGCAAACGATATGTCTGATATACTAGCCGTGAGGTAGATGAGACTTCCTATCATGCTTCTATAGAAGGTTTAGTCCACTTGCTTACCAATTAATCTCTTAACATGAAAATTTGAAGTTGAACCAAAGACAATATCATCCACATAAACTTGAGCAATCAAGACATCATTTTTTAACCTTTTTACAAATAGGGTCTTGTCAACCGACCCTCTTTGATACCCATTGGACAATAAGTGATGAGAGAGTCTCTTATACCAAGCTCTTGGAGCTTGCTTTAGCCCATACAAGCTAGGCTTTCCTCAATTTATAAACACCATCTCTCATGTGAGGATTCTCAAAACCTTTTGGTTGTTTCACAAAAACTTCCTCATTCAAGTAACCATTTAAAAATGCCGTTTTAACATCCATTTGATACAATTTGAACTTAAGATGACATGCAATGGCACAAACTAACCTAACGGACTCAAGTCTAGCAACGGGTGCAAAAGTCTCATCAAAATCAATACCCTCTAATTGAGAGTACACTTGAGCAACAAGCCTAGCCTTGTTTCTAACTACATTCCCAAATTAATCAGATTTATTTTTGAAGATCCATTTGGTTCCAATGACATTTGTGTTGGCTGGTCTTTCTACAAGAGTCCACACTTGGTTTCTCTCAAATTGGTTCAATTCCTCATGCATTGCACTCACCCATTCCTCATGATTGAGTGCTTCTTTGACATTTTTAGGTTCAACAATGGACATATAGCACACATGAGCAAGTTCATTGGCCATTTGTTTTCTAGTCCTAACTGGCTGGTCTAAAGAACCTAGAATTACATCTTCACCATGGTTACACCTCACCCATCTTGGTTTTTCAGATCTGTCACTCAAGGTTTTGTCATTTTGTTCACTCTCTGACTTATCAAACTCAACATTTTTTGAGTCATCAATAAGTTCATCACTGCCTGACTTGGACTCTTCTTTGACTAAATTATCCTCTTTAGGATCAGATTGAGGGAACAATCTATCCTTATCTGTAGCCATTTCAATAGATGCATCATGATCATCTATTTTCACATTTATGGACTCCGGCCATCATAGAATTTGTTCGCAAATTGAAAACTCTGAAAGCTTTACTGTTGGATTAATAGCCTAAAAACAGACCCTCATCACTCTTAGAATCAAATTTCCCCAAATTTTCTCTATCCATAAGGATGTAGCATGCACTCCGAAACACTATAACCTTGGGTTTCCTACCCTTCCACAGTTCATAGGGAGTCTTTTTGGTTCCCGGCCTAAGGTAGACTCTATTAATGATGTAACATACTGTGTTGACCGCCTCAGCCCAGAAGTGTTTAGCAAGATTTTTGCTATTCAACATCACTCTTGCCATCTCAATCAAAACGCTATTTTTCCTCTCAACGATTCCATTTTGTTGGGGTGTTATAGGAGCTGAGAATTCATGTTTGATGCCAATTTGACAACAAAACTCATCGAATTGAAAGTTTTCAAACTCAGTTCCATGGTTTGATCTAATTCTGGACAGGGTTGACAGACTTGACATACCTTCACTTTTTAGCAGTTTCACAATCTTGACAAAATGATGAAAGGTGTCCGACTTGTGCTTAAGAAATGACACCCAAGTGTACCTAGAAAAATCATCTACCATGACTAGAATGTATTTCTTTCCACCTATTGACAAGGTTTGGACAAGACCAACTAAATCCAAGTGAATTATTTCAAGTGTCGTAGAGGTGCCTATGTCTTTGACTCTTTTGTGTGGTTCTTTGGTTTGTTTCCCCATTTGACATGGACCATAAATAAAAGTTTTGGGCTTTCCTATATTTGGTAGACCTCTAACAACCTCATGCTTAGACAACTTATAAAGGTCATGAACATTAATGTAACCAAGTCTTTGATGCCAACATTAGTGTCATCAATAGCTCTATTGCAAGTATTTTCAATTTTTCCAACATTGCCATCAAATACATAGCAATCATCCCTAGACCTAGGGGCATTCAAGATCTCCCTTTCTTGCGAGTCAACAATTCTACATCCACTCTTGGACATACACACTTCACCACCCCATTCATCACATAGTTGGCTAATACAAAGCAAATTGGAATTCAACCCATCAACAAATCTTACATTTTTCAATTCGGGTATACCGGGAATGTGTACAACCCCTTTTCCACTCACATAAGACTTCTCTCCTCCTCCAAAAGTCATAATACCACCATCATAAGGAGCAAGTGAGGTAAAGATCTCCTTATCTCTCGTCATATGTTTGGAACACCCACTATCTAGATACCAAATGTTCCTCTTAGTGGCTGAAAAGCGTTCAAGGTTACTAGACATTTAGTGGAGCTCTTCACAACCCATCTTTGATGTGGACTTGACTTATTTTTGGGAAATGGGGTGACAAGTAAGGCAATTTTGGTTATCTCTTTGAATAGATTGTTCACTTGCTCTTGTAGAGAAATATTTCTCTTTGGTTCACTTGATTTCTTTTCTCTAAGTTTGTTGCAATTTGGTCTAATGTGACCCTTGACATGACAATAATGACAAACCGGGACAAACTTTGTTTTTCTAAGTGAAGTAGAATAATCAATTTGTGTGACACTTGGTGTAGCTTCACTTGACTTAGAATGAGATGCATTTTGACCAATGTCAATGAAACCTATACCCTTTTAGATAGCATGATCAGATTTTGACTTAAAAAAATGGTCTTTGTGTTGGATACACTAGGACTATTTTCACTAAAACCCAAACCGGTCTTGTCCCCATAATGCTTTCCAATCCTAAGCATCCTATTAACCTTTTCAGCCCCAATGATAAGCTCAACAGTGCTCTCATTTGCTTCATGTACTTCTTTTTGAAGTTTCTCATTCAAAGATTTAAAGTAGATGTTGCTCTCCTTGAACACTTTGACTTGACTCTCAAAATTTTGTTTCAAGATAGCCACACTTTCTAATTCACTCTCTAATGACTCAATCTTCTCACACAATTTCAATTTAGCATTCTTTAGTTTCTGATTTTCTTCCTTTATGCTAAGAGTTTCAGTGAAAAGTAAGTTATACTTATCACAGAGTGCAATGTAAGACTCATCATCGGGAGCAGGTTCTAAGTCAGACCCACTATCAACTTGTTCAATTTCCTTGATTGATGCAACAAATGCAACTTCATCACCCTCAATGTCGAAAGAAGACTCACAATCATTTGAGTCCTCACTCTCACTATCACTCCAAGTGATTTTCATGGCTTTATTCTTACTTGAAGAATAATTCTTTCTATTATTTGCACATTCAATTGCTATGTGACCTATTCCACCACAAGTATAACATTTCACATCTCTCTTGGTTGTTTTTCCTTCCTTAAAGTTAGACTTCCTCTCTTGTTTTCTCTCAAATGAATTCTCTCCTTGAGGTTTGAATTTGAACTTCTTAAAGTTGTTACCACTAGTCTTAGCTTCTCTTCCTTTATTTCTAAGAATTCGCCTAAATCTTTTGACAAAAAGGGCAACCTCATCATTGGACATGGATGATTTTTCACTCAAGTTTTCACTCATTTCTTTGACACTTTGCAAAACAATATCCTTTGACTTCTTGCTGTCCCTTTCATCCATTTCAAGCTCCATCTCAAAAGTTTTAAGCTTTCCTACCAATTTACCATTTTTGAGTTCATCCAAATTTTGGACTTTTTGTATTGCATGTTTCTTAGATTGAAATCTCTTAGGTAGAGATCTAAGAACCTTTTGGACAATGGTAGACTCCTCATATAGTTTACCTAAAGATGTGGCTTCATTTGTTAGGGCTTCCAACCTTTCATAGAACTCGGAGAATGACTCGGACTCTTTCATTCTAATTTCTTCAAATTTGGCATGTACCATTAGAAGCTTAAGTGACCAAACTTGTTTGTCCCCTTCATGAACAACCCGAAGCTTGTTCCAAGCTTGCCTAGCCGTGACACAATGTTGTATGTGTGCAAATTGTGAGGAAGATAGTGCAGTGACAATTGCATTTCTAGCTTCTTGTTGGAGCTAGAGGTCATGACTTCGGCTAAAGACCATTCGGACCTAGGCTTAGGAATTTCAATCCCATTAACAGTTCGAGTAGGAGGAATCTACTCAACAGTGAGATACTAATATGCCAACTCGTCATAGGCATCAAGGAAAATTTCAAATTTCCCTCTCCAAGCAGCATAGTTGCTGCCATCAAAAAATGGAGGAGAGTTGCAAGACCCTGCAACACGATCTCTTTCCATCTAGACATACCTAGAAAACAGACAACACCCTAGGATCTCTTTATTTACTTTTAGAGTAGTGCTCTGATACCAATTGAAAGTTTGTATTAGGTGATCTATTCACTTAATAAACTTGATTAATTTCACTTTCAGTGATCGGACCCCAATTTTTGATTTATGTGATCATTCAGGAACTAGTCAAACAGTTATAACTCAGACGATTCAGTAACTAAAATCTGAAACTCCAGATTGACTTCTAAAACCAAAAATCACTTTTTTAAACAACACAAATCAAACACACCAAAGGATCAAGTGACATCCTATACACTCAGAGGACCCATCACAGTAGGCATCCCAGTGTTATCCACAACTACAGTGGTGTGTGATTAGCTAGACAGTTCTATATGACATATATCAATTTCAAGCATATAGCTAGCTACAGTGCAGATTTGTGTTTAAAAGTTGAGTAAGTCAGTAAGCATAACAACACAAAAAGGAGACGAATGCACACAAGATGTTCACCCAGAAAAACCACAAAGGGTAAAAATTGGGGGTCTTTTTCAGCTGACCAAGCAATCCACTAAAGAAGACGTTCAATACAAAGGGAGCATATAGCACACAAGCTCAATCACTAAGTCCTAAACTAAGTGGCAGCTTCTTACCCCTTTGTGCAACTTACATAAGCAAGGCAATCGGTCATTCATGAAGAAGGCAGCTCCAACTCCAAGCTCATCAACCCATGGCACCAATTCACACCAAGTCCAGCAGATTCTTTAACTAAAAATCTAAATGAATGTGTTTGAAAAATATATGAAAAGATTTAAACAACACTCAAGCCCATTCAGATTTTAGATAAAAAAAAAACAAGTTCAAAAAATCATTTTGATTTTGAAAATAAAAAACATTTTCTAACTTGATAAAAGATAAGCACTCACCCCAAAAATACCCAGGTAAGAACCCACTAAAATACCCAGTAAAAATGTGCTCATTAACGCTCACGAAAAAGTCTAAACCGATCCCCTATATACCCGTACACCACAGACACCATTTTCATGTTTGCCCAAGTCACGTGGAAGCCAAACAATGGCTGTACACAAGAGACGAATGAGGGACATATTTCTTTTGTCCTAGAGAGGTATCCTAGTATTGCTAAGTATAGGAATGAGGAGCTGTAAAAACAAATATTGCTTTATTTTGCAAAAATCAGAAATGGAGAAGATGATGAATAGTGCTGAGGTGTGTGTAAGTGTGTGGCGTGAATGAATGAGATGCAATCAGATCTGATTGATATAGTGGGGAAACCAAGTCATGTGCAATGCACATGCATGTTTAGTAAAAAACAGAAAATGGGTTTTCAATGAAATGGGCTTTCAATGAAATGGGCTTTAAAAGTAAAACCCGAAATGGCCCCACTGCACTGACTGTCACATAAGTATCAGCCACTGTACGTGAAAAACATTATTCTTTATGACTAGTCAAATGGACACAAAACTGATATTTTCATGAATTGAATGAAGTGCAGTATACCTTGAGTCTTTGTTCATTCTTGACTTCTTCAATACAACTGATTTTGTCCTTAATCTAACCTAGAGCTTGTGAGTGATTAAATAAAAATAAGTACAATGATTTTGACAAGGAAAATAGCCAATATAACAAATCTTAGAAACTAACAAATACCAAGGTATATTGGTGAAAAGTTTACAAACTTTATCCACCTCTCACACACTCTCACAAAGACTAAAAGAGAGAGAATAATTTATTTTATTAGCTAGACTGAATTATCAAGTCTGATTGTCTTCATCAAAACTTACAAACACATATCCCTTATTTGGGGAGCTTTTAGCACAAAAGTCAGCAAACTCTTTATTACAAGCTGGTGAAATAGTAGAGCTAGCCTATATAGGTGCATATATCTAAAATATAAGGGGGTAGATGAAGAAAATCAGTCACCAATAAATACTCATGCAAACTAGTATGAAACCATGACAAAGTAAAAAGCAATTGTGGGCTATTTAATGAAGACGACGACCAACCCATGTGAAAGAGATCACCCACCTTTCACATATTTGATTTGTAATTTCCAATATAAGATATATCGGTGATATCGGTACGACGAGCTATCGGCAATGACAGTGAGCTATCCATAGGCAATTGCGGCGAGTTATCAGCGAGAGTCCTCTCTCCCTCTGTCTCTCTTTCGTTCGTTCCTCTCTGGTCTCTGGTAGATTAAATTGGTTAGTAGGCTTCTTGTAGATTAGATCTGAACTGGGGCGGGGTATTGAGCTTTTGATGTTTGTCTATAGGTGGGTGTTTGTTGTTTTACTGTTTTTGGTTTTTTTTTGTTTGTGTTGATATTTCTCTCTTGTCGTTTTGTTTTCCCTATACTTAGGCTTTTTCTTTAATGAGATGTTGTTGTTTTTTAGGCAAAAAATGGGTTAGTGGGTCTTTATTGAATGAGTTAGTGAATAGCTGTTATTATTTTCCAAAACAATTAGCGAAGAATGGGTGCTATTATAGGTAAAGGGGTTGTTATTCCATGTGTTTACATTCCTAAAGTTTCACTTAAAATATTCATGTTTTAATCATACTTATGTATAATAATTCATTGTAGTTCAAGTTTTGTTTTCGTACCTATAAGAGATGCATATTATATACTCATCCTGTCACGCCCCGAAACCCGGGTACGTAACAGAGGCACCTATCTTGAGAATACCTGTGACAGGACCGCCCCCGAGATTTACCCAGAAACCCGAAGAGGTCCTGCGGGAATCCAAATTCAAGGAAAATCCTACCGAAAATTCGGCAGAACCTCCCCTGAAAATGGACTAACCCAGAATTTTCTAAACCTGTTAAAAAGACTTCTAAATCATCAACCACCTCTACCACAACCAAATAGGGTCTCAGACCCAACATTTTAAAATAGAAAACCATTTTACAAAGCTAGAATAACGCCTACAGGGTTCGAGTAAGGATATGGACGCAAATGCCTCGACGTTATTGGCTCGACCTCCACCGAAGCTACTACCTGGGGGAAACAATTTAAGATAAACAAGAAAACCGTGAGACAAATCTCAGTGAGTGGACAGTTTAATGAAAACGAAAATAAAAGTAAACTTCTTGTTTCAGGAAATCTTTCAAAACCACGTTTAGCGCTAAGACCTCACGTTACTCTCTTAAATCCCCCAGTTTTAAAACAATTTCACAAGTCTTAAAAATGTTATAAAACCCATGAAACTCAAGGAAAGATAACACAAAACACTTTTCTCAAAAGCCAATCATTTAATTTATCAAAATCATAATAAAATCGAAATCATTATAAAACTCGAAAGATATTTCTCACTTGAAATCCATAAAACACTCTTGAAGGTACCAATTTCATTTTCCACCATGCTATATACCCTGAATAATCCTGGCCATACACACGTGTGGAGTAAATCCAACACGTGCAGGCAATATCCTGGCCATACACACGCGTGGA
>QANW01010227.1:140404-166337 GCA_003254865.1 Dryas drummondii | reverse complement strand
TGACAACAACTGGTGTTAAAAACGGTCTTCACGTAAATCGATGACCTTGTCTGTTAAGACCAGGTATAATTCAGAGGTTTGGCACTAGCAACACTGCTAGGCTTCTCTGAATTCTTAATCCGATATGACCTTGCACCCCGAGGCAAACAGTCATGTCAGACCGTGTGGTTTCTATATCAATTTTAATTTATTGTCGAGGAGGTTGATCAGATATAAACCTACAACGTGACCAGGTCAGTGCATGGGGAAACTGAGGGAGCTCTGGCTCAGTACCCAACGCCTGTATGCCCATGGACTGCCTTAGTCATCACGTTATTTGGTTACCACTGATATGACCTCAATATTTATTAAGTTCATTTGATAACAACAGTTAAACGGTGTTCCGTCTATAACCACAACTTAAATAACTGCAGATTAAATAAGCTGGGTTAAGGGTATACCTGTTGAAGACTTCCCACGGGCAGAGTCTCGGTACTACTAGACTTGCTAAGTGATAAGATTAAAATAGCCTAATTAACAAGAGATTAATTTAACAAAATTTTTAGCAGAAATTCGACAGGGATCAAGAAATTACCTATGGAGCTCAGAAAATTTTTAAAACTTCACCAAAACATAGCCTTCACACTACTAGAATTGAAGAGCTCGTCGCCACGATCGCGTAGGCGAAATAGGATCGTCGATCGGAGCTCCAGAACTCAAGATAAACTCAAAACAATATTGAAGAAGAGAGAGAAAAGAGGAGAGAGGAGAGAGAAGCTCCCTCTTGGGAAGCGTGCGGCTGAAATGTGAGGAATCAGCTGGGGGTGCGCTGCTATTTATAGGAAGAGTGAGTGAGTCAACTCGGTTGACTCATCCGAGTTGACTGGGTTGACTCAAGTCAANCTATTTATAGGGAGAGTGAGTGAGTCAACTCGGTTGACTCATCCGAGTTGACTGGGTTGACTCAAGTCAACCGTCACAAAATGGGCCAATGAGGAAGTGACACATGTCATGTGCACTAACACTTGGCTGCACATGCAGCCATCAGATCTTGCTGCCATGCAGCGATGGACGCTCCAGATCGTGCCACGTGGCGCGATCTGGTGATTTCCTATTTTATTTTTCTTTTTCCTATATTCCCCAACTTCAGAAATTAATTAAAAATAGCTCGGGACTCAGAAAAATACCCCGAAAAATACTACGGACTCGTATCGACTAGTACTAATTAACTATGAGGTCAAATTACCAATTTGCCCTTTATAAAAATTTCAAAAATTTCAAGCTCCACAAACTAAGAAAATTTAGGAAATTCATAAAATAATCCCCCGGACTCGGAATAATACGAGACTTGCACCGTTGGGTTCATGAGTAGAAGTACTACCTTTTAAAGTTCTAACTGGGGTCAAAACCCTAGTCAAAGTTGGTCAAACAATTAAAGCTCAAGGTGGAAAAATTAGATTTTCCGTTAAATAAATTCTATAAAAAAATATTTTAAATAAGGAAAAATCACAAAATAAATTTGAAAATTTCCGGGTCTCACATCCTCCCCTACTTAGAAAAAATCTCGTCCTTGAGATTACCGAGGGTGCTCGAACCAAAAGTGGGTACGTGGACTCCAGTTCCTGTACAACGTTTTCTCCTTTACGTTCTCAATCAATCATAATCCAACTTTACTTGAGTGATAAAGCATGCATAACAACAACTCTCGAGAAAACTACCTCTATTGATCAAGTCGAAATACTAGAGACTCATTTTTTTTTTTAAAGATAAAAACAAGCTACGGTTGATATCAGTCCCCAAAGACACTTCCGTTGATCTAACGATACCGTAATGTCGAGGATCCTCCTGATAACCAAACCCGTAAACTAAAGCGAAAACGGAGACCTCCATTGATCTCGACTATAAGTGATACTAGAGATAATTTCTCCTCACAACAGTCGTTCGCCCAATGTTATCTGTTGACCTTGCATCGTTCTCTGCTTTGTCGAACACGTTCTTCTAAACCGGTCCTAAGAGTTAGTAAGGTCAAAAACCTTAAAATTCAAAGTCTAGTTTTTTAAAAAAAGGAAAATAGTTAAGGTAAGTAAGATACCGTCGGGTTCAGCATCGTCATCATCTCGATGGGCTCTTACAGCGAACACTCTAGCTTGGCCTCCTCCTCCACGTCCTGGACCACCTTGGTTAGCTTGACGTGGTGCTTGTTGCCCTGGTCGTGCTGGTTGAGCATTGGGTGCCTGTTGGAGTGGTTGAGTTTCTGGAAATCGGATTCCGGCTCTCTCGACTGTTCTTTGGTCTATCCTTATTTCATTCCTGCGAGGGCATCTAGTCCTAATATGACCTTCCTCTCCACAATGGTAGCACACTACTGATCCTGCAATTCTTTTTGGCTGGTTGTTCTGCTCTGATTCTTCCCTATAATCTCTCTTCTTGTTGTTTTTCCTTCCATCAGACTTTCCATTTTGATTTCTCTCCTTGACACTATACAGATAGTCCTGCTCTACGGCATAGGCTGCCTCCACTGTCTCCTTATAAGTCCTAGTAGTTTGGGCAACAATGTATCTCCTAATGCTGTCTCTCAAGCCTTGTCTGAACTTCACAGTTTTGAAGTCCTCGTCAGCCATCGCACACTGGACAAATCTTCCTAACTCAGTGAACTTAGAGACGTATTCAGAGATTGTCATATTATCTTGCTTCAACTCCATGAACTCTTTCATCTTAGCTTGTCTCAAGGGTTGAGGGAAATACCTATCATAGAAGACTACTTCAAATTCCTCCCAAGTCATAACCTCAGCATCCGGCTCTCGATCGCGGACTGAATCCCACCAACGATCTGCTTCTCCTTCGAGAACATGAGTTGCCAACCAGACTCGGTATTCTGGCGGAGCATTGATTCCTTCCAACTTTTTCAGGACATGCTTAATCCAGACCTCAGCTTTATCTTTTTCAGAATCACCATAAAATTTCATGGGCTTTATCTTAAGAAACCGGTCAAAGTAATGACCACGGCGCTGTTCCTGGCGCTCGACTTCAGTTTGATGATTTTGGGCAAAGTTAACCATAACAGCTTGGAAAACTTCGGCAAACTGCTGTGCGTTCATTTGGTTTGGTGGCTGAGCGCGGTTTTGACGTCGGGGCGGCATCTTGTCAACAGAACTGACAGACTGAAAGAAAAATGGGCAGACTTAACAATGACTTTCAAGAATAGAAGAAAAGGATGATAAGAGAATTTCGAACAAGACTCTTGGAAGAAGAAAGAATTTCAGATGACTCTATTTCGAAAACATTTTCAGGAAAACAGCTCTGATACCATTTTAACTGTCACGCCCCGAAACCCGGGTACGTAACAGAGGCACCTATCTTGAGAATACCTGAGACTACAACAACCAATCCCCCGGTGTTATAATCCCAAATATCCACAAAATAGGTTAAGCCTTTTGGTTTAGTAAAATGGGTTGGATCAGAGTGCTTGAGTTTGCAGCGGAAAATTTATTCAGAAATAATTAATTCATAATTAAACCAACCCTCGGAGCTACTATTGTTTAGAGTAACTTCAAAGAAACTGTTTATATAGACTCGATAATTCAAAAGTAGACAACCCAAGGACTCAGTGTATATACAAGATATGACCAAGGGTATATAAAGATAGTAAAAGGACACCAAGGACCTGCCCAAGGAAATATACTGACTAAACAGGAACACAGGAGTTGACAAGCTCGAGACCGCACCACCACCCCCTTAATCGAGGCCGTCAAAGTCCACACGCGCAGCACCTGAGAGGGAGAAAAACAACAATGTAGGGGTGAGCATCACATACGTTCATTGCTCCCCCTCAGGGAACTCCCTGCTAGGTTTGAAAAATAGTTTGAGATAATTTAAAATCAAATGCACAACACAAACCAGTTGTCAAGCTTTGTAAAACGAGTAGCATGCTCATACAATTTTCAAAATACAGTTTTCCGGGCCCAAGTTCAGAATCATACCTGTTGACCAGCCGTTAGGGCTAACTACCCTCTCACAAAAACATAACAAAGTCCTGCAGTCATTTGACCGGGACAGGGTAGCGAAAGTGGCCATTTCATGGTTATACCGCCTAGACTGGCCTCCCAAGAAGGACAATCGACCAGTCCGTCCGTACAACCCCTCATGAGGTTTTGGGGATCGAAACCCAGGGTCTACCGTAAGGGACCTTTCACTCTCAAGTCAAACACAATAACAATCTCACGAGAATATGCATAACAGTCATCATTCTCATCATCATAAAACCAAGCAGATATGCCAATCAAAAACATGCATCTTTATCACACAGTATTTATTATATAGTACATGCAGGAAATCCACTAGTCAGAGTGTGTTGTCCCCCTACCTAGCGTCGAAAGCTTTTGCCTGTTTTCGAGTACAAATCACAATTTGCCACGTCGCAACGATCTCTTTTAGGTAACTGGAGTTCCTAGTTTGACAACAACTGGTGTTAAAAACGGTCTTCACGTAAATCGATGACCTTGTCTGTTAAGACCAGGTATAATTCAGAGGTTTGGCACTAGCGTAACTGCTAGGCTTCTCTGAATTCTTAATCCGATATGACCTTGCACCCCGAGGCAAACAGTCATGTCAGACCGTGTGGTTTCTATATCTATTTTAATTTATTGTCGAGGAGGTTGATCAGATATGAACCTACAACGTGACCAGGTCAGTGCATGGGGAAACTGAGGGAGCTCTGGCTCAGTACCCAACGCCTGTATGCTCATGGACTGACCTTAGTCATCACGTTATTTGGTTACCACTGATATGACCTCAATATTTATTAAGTTCATTTGATAACAACAGTTAAACGGTGTTCCGTCTATAACCACAACTTAAATAACTGCAGATTAAATAAGCTGGGTTAAGGGTATACCTGTTGAAGACTTCCCACGGGCAGAGTCTCGGTACTACTAGACTTGCTAAGTAATAAGATTAAAATAGCCTAATTAATAAGAGATTAATTTAACAAAATATTTAGCAGAAATTCGACAGGGATCAAGAAATTACCTATGGAGCTCAGAAATGATTTTTTTAAAACTTCACCAAAACATAGCCTTCACACTACTAGAATTGAAGAGCTCGTCGCCACGATCGCGTAGGCGAAATCGGATCGTCGATCGGAGCTCCAGAACTCAAGATAAACTCAAAACAAGATTGAAGAAGAGAGAGAAAAGAGGAGAGAGGAGAGAGAAGCTCCCTCTTGGGAAGCGTGCGGCTGAAATGTGAGGAATCTGCTGGGGGTGCGCTGCTATTGATAGGGAGAGTGAGTGAGTCAACTCGGTTGACTCATCCGAGTTGACTGGGTTGACTCAAGTCAACCGTCACAAAATGGGCCAATAAGGAAGTGACACATGTCATGTGCACTAACACTTGGCTGCACATGCAGCCATCAGATCTTGCTGCCATGCAGCGATGGACGCTCCAGATCGTGCCACGTGGCGCGATCTGGTGATTTCCTATTTTATTTTTCTTTTTTCTATATTCCCCAACTTCAGAAATTAATTAAAAATAGCTCGGGACTCAGAAAAATACCCCGAAAAATACTACGGACTCGTATCGACTAGTACTAATTAACTATGAGGTCAAATTACCAATTTGCCCTTTAGAAAAATTTCGAAAATTTCAAACTCCACAAACTAAGAAAATTTAGGAAATTCATAAAATAATCTCCCGGACTCGGAATAATACGAGACTTGCACCGTTGGGTTCATGAGTAGAAGTACTACCTTTTAAAGTTCTAACTTGGGTCAAAACCCTAGTCAAAGTTGGTCAAACAATTAAAGCTCAAGGTGGAAAAATTAGATTTTCCGATAAATAAATTCTATAAAAAATTTTTTTAAATAAGGAAAAATCAAAAAATAAATTTGAAAATTTCCGGGTCTCACACATCCAGATCATATAATTTTATCATAGATATAGTAGTTTATGATACATAAGTTAATGATTGATTCAATATTTTTTAAAGTTTCATTCAAAATTAAAACTTAGATGAATAGTTGTAGATATCGATATATCCGTTGAAATATCCGTAAATTTGAGTACCGATATTTAAAGAATTTTTGATATTTTCAACCTTGCTATTAGATAATGTATTTTGGGCTTAGTGGATTATTATGGTTACTAGCTGAATCCCATAATAGGTGAGATTTGGATAGATTATGTATCAATACAAAGAGGTCCCTGCTTTCACAGTTAAGTCGTTGAATCAACCTAGTTTCTAATTGCTAGCTTGAACATTTGGTACTGACAGAGTAGAAGTCCTTTTATTCTTATCTCAATGGCTTCAACATATAACGTTGGTTCAACAAGTTTAGCTTAATGTGATTCTTTGTATGTATGCCTAAGGTTTATGTAACATGCTTACATGTGATGTTAGAGCCATGCTTGTTGCTTAGAATTCATTAATTATAAAGTTGTTGAACTCATTTAACAAAGAATGATTGGAAGATGTTCAAAGAATCTAAAAATGCTGAAACTGGTAACTTAATGACTGCACTAACCACCATGAGGT
Source organism: Dryas drummondii (assembly GCA_003254865.1). NCBI lineage: Eukaryota > Viridiplantae > Streptophyta > Magnoliopsida > Rosales > Rosaceae > Dryas > Dryas drummondii. The sequence goes on along the minus strand of QANW01010227.1, from coordinate 159,826 downwards.
ATGATGGCAACAGCAGTGTTCGAGGATACATTTTAAAGCTCGCTCATTGACATTGCAAACAAGCTCAAAGAACTAGAGTTACAATATCTGATCATTTTCTTGTCCATATGCCTCTCAACTCACTGCCACCCAAGTATGCACAACTCAAGGTCTGTTACAACACATAGAAGGAGAAGTGGGACCTTGACAAGTTGATTTGAATACATGCACAAGAAGAGTACATATTGAAACGTGAGAAAATTGAGGCTGTAAAGTTTGTGCACTCGGCTCATGGTAAGAAAAGTGGTGCATCAACTTCTGGTAAGTCCTCTAAAGCTCCTAGTTCTTCTAATGTCTCTGCCAAAACTACTCATCCACCTTCTACAGGGTCTCAAAATATTAAAGTCAACAGAATATAAATTTTGAAATGTTATTTCTGCAAAATGGTTGGCCACATGAAGAAGAACTATAAAAAGTACAAAAAGTGGCCGGTTAAGAAATGTAATTTCAATGTTATTGAATGCATTGAGTCTAATCTTGTTGTTGTCCCTAGCTACAAATTCTTGGTGATTTGACACTGGTTTTAGCGCTGCCAGCAGCAGCCCCTGCTGCCTCGCGCCTCGCCTCGCTGCCAGTAGCAGCCCCTTGCTGCCTTGCAGTAGTAACACAAGCAAGCTGGCAGCAGCAGTTTGGTGCACACCCAGCAGCCCACGCAGGCCCATGCAGCCCAGGCCCACCTCGCAGTCGCCATGTGGATGCCATGCAAGCGCCACGCGAGCTGCCACGTGGACTCCATGCAAGCGCCACGTGAGCTGCCACATGGACTCCACGGAGGCGCTACGCAAGCTGCCACGCAGGTAGCCCAAGACCGCCACATAGGCGCACCACGTCAGCATCCACATCAGCTTCACGCAGGTGCCATTCCCACGCTGAGACATGGCGAGCCTCCTGAAACTTTGTAAAAAGGAAATGTTAATTCTTGCCATGCCTGGGGTTTGAACCCAGGACCTCTTGTGCACCGCCTTGCACTTTAACCACTATGCTGCTGATGGTTTATTATTAGTATGCAAACCATTTAATATATATACTCTAAATGCCAGAAACTTTTATTCAAACAATTTTGTGATATTTTTATGTTCTACTTGGGTATATGAATATTTTACTTACTTAAATTTTTGCACTATAATATATGTGTAGAAATTGCAGGTAATTAATGAACCAGTAGTTCATACATAAATATTGAACCTGTAGCTTCAATAATGTCGTATAAGGAACCTGAAGTTTCTCTCATAAATTCACCATACATGATAAAACTAGTAGATTTTACATGTCTACACTATGTTATAGAACTTGAAGTTCTTATTTATTGCTTATGGATGTTATTGCCCAAAGCACTAATTATGATTATTTATTTCTTTCAACCAAAGAATGTCAAATCTCAACAAGCTTGATTTTTTCGCTTTGGAAGTTTCTAGAAGAAACTATCTAAAGTGGACTCAAGATGTTAAGCTTCATTTGACTGCCAAGAAGATGAGGTCAACAATCAATGCAGACAATGTTGTTGCAGAGTCTCTTAAGGCAAGTGCCATGATCTTTATTAGGAAGCATATGCAGGAAGCACTCCAGGTTGAGTACCTCGCTGAAGAGGATCCACGAGCTCTTTGGGTTGCTCTGGAAGAGCGATTTGACCATCAGAATACCATTTTCTTGCCTGAAGCAAGACATGATTGGTAGAACATCCGTTTCTAGGATTTCAAATCCGTGAATGAGTATAATTCAGAGATCTGCCGGATCCGATCACTCCTCAAATTTTGTGGGGAGGAGCTCACCGAAGCTGACCTATTGGAGAAGACTTTATCCACCTTCCCTGCCTCCTATTTGGTCCTACAACAACAATACAGGGAGAGGAATTTTACCAAGTTTTCGGCATTGATCATTACTCTGTTGCTCGCTAAAAAGAACAACAACTTATTAATGATAAATGATCAAGCCCGACCTGTCGGTACTAAAGCAGCACCATTGCCTGAAGCAAATGCTGTTACTTATCGTGATTCAAACCGCGAAAGAGGATACCAAGGTCATGGAAAGGGCACAAAGTCCGACCGCTCGAGATATGGAAGGAAAGGTTCTCAGAGGAATGGCCCGTATGACCGAGGCCAACGCGGTCATGGCCCACGAAACTCGAATTCTAGTGGCCAAGGCCCACGTGGTAAGAACCGCGATCCCTCAGCCTCAAGAACTCGAAATGAGAGGAACACTGGTCTGGCCCGTCGCCACCAGAATCAGAATCAGAATGATCTCTGTTACCGATGTAGAGAAACTGATCACTGGTCTCGCACTTGCCGTGCATCAGCGCAAGCTGTAGATGAGTATTACGCCAGTCGCTGAACTCGAGAGACCAACCTCTTTAAGGGATCATTCCCTATGGATACCACCTTAGAGGTCACTGATTTGCAGGCTGAATCTGGACACTTCAAGAACTAGAAACTCCATGACATGGATATGATCGGCGCTTGTGCCGTATTTATTTTCTGAATAATTTTTTTCTTATTCGGAATTATTTTGGTGATTTATGACTTGGATTATTTGTTTTTGAAATTTGGTTATGCTCGAATATTATTTAATTCAATCAAGTTATTTTCATACATGTGATCTGGCATACATATGAATAAGCATGTTTAATGAGGAAGTTTGTTGTCTGGCAGACAGTGCTACTACGCACACCATACTCTAAGATCAGAAGTATTTTTCAAACTTATTGCTTACTAATACCTCTGTGACAATCATATCAGGATAATCCAACCTGATAGAGGGCCATGGCAAAGCCCATTTTTATGTTGTCCAATGATACTAAATTACCATTAATGAGGCCTTATATTCTCTAAGTTCCAGAAGAACGTTTTTGAGTTTTAAGGATATTCGAGCCAACGGTTATCACGTTGAAACTACTGAGGAAAATGGAGTGGAATATCTTTGCATAACCTCTAATTTGTATGGCCAGAAGCGTACATTGGAGAAATTGAAATGCCTATCTAGCGGTCTTTATATGACCACCATTATATCGATTGAGGCCAATCACATAGTTAACCAGAAGTTAACCAATTCGAGCAGTTTTTTGTTATGGCATGACCGGTTGGGTTACCCAGGTCAAAGTATGATGCGCCGTATCCTCAATTTATCACACGAGCATCCCCTTACTAATAAGGATCTTGTGTTTAGTGACATACTATGTCAAACTTGCTCAATCAGAAAGTTGAATACTAGACCATCATATCCAAATACTAGTGAAGACTCCATCCTTTTTCCTCTAAAGAATACAAGGGAATATTTGTGGACCTATCCAACCACCATGCGGACCATTTAAATATTTCATGGTTTTGGTTGATGCATCGACAAAGTGATCACATGTTACACTATTGTCCACAAGAAACACTGCTTTTGCTAAACTTCTCGCACAGAAGGCTCACCACACGGATTATCTTATAAAGTCCAGAAGACTTGATAATGCCGGAGAGTTTACATCGAAAACTTTCGATGATTATTGCATGTCCCTTGGGATTAATGTTGAACATCGAGTTCCCCATGTTCACACCTAGAATGGTCTCGCATAAGCGTTCATTAAAAGATTACAAGTGATCGCACGAACCTTGGTTATACGCACCAAGGTTCCAATTTCTGCGTGGGACTATGCAATCTTGCATGCTGCTATGTTGGTCCGGTTGAGACCCACTGCTACCCAACCTTACTCCGCGTTACAGCTGGTGACTGGGTACGAACCTGATGTTTCGTACTTACGCATATTTGGGTGTGCAGTTTACGTGCCAGTTGCGCCGCTACAACGTACCAAAATGGGTCCTCAACGAATGATAGGCATATATGTCGATTATGAATCCTCATCCATTATACGCTCTTTCGAGCCCTTGACAGGCGATCTCTTTACCGCGAGATTTGCGGATTGTCACTTTGATGAGACAGTCTTCCCGCCGTTAAGGGGAGATAAGAACGTCACCGTTCCTGAAGAACGACGTGAATTGACGTGGAATGTCCCCACTATGTCTCATCTCGATCCCCAAACTGCACAATGTGATAGTGAAGTGCGGAGAATTCTAGATCTATAGAGTATAGCCCATAATATGCTAGACGCATTCTCTGATCTAGCTAAAGTGACGAGATCACATATACCTGCTGCAAATGTGCCTGCAAGGATATCCGTCCTCAAAGGACGTATCGTCCCAGGAGGACGTGTCGTCCCAGATGGACGAGGTACAACCATAGCGGCTAACCAGTCATATGTCCCTGCCCATAAGTGAGGTTGACAACTAGGTTCGATGGACTCTTATCCCCAGAAGAGGATAAATTTGGCACAAATGAGTCCCCTTGACATTGCGATCTCAATTGATCCATCTCAAGAAATAGTTCAAGATTATGGGTCTGTCCCAGAAGAGACGACGTTGGGGGACGCTCCAATGTTTGAACTCACTCCCGAGAACATAGAGATCTCTATAAATTATACACGCTTAAGTGAGCTTTGGAATCGAAAAGAGATTATCATCGATGATATATTTGTATTCGCGGTAGCTACCGAAATTATAACTAGCGATGACATCGAACCTCACTCCGTTGATGAATGTCAATGTCGAGACGACTGGCCAAAATGGAAAAAAACAATTCAGATCGAATTAGATTCCTTGATAAAGAGAAAGGTGTTTTGGGCCTGTCGTTTCTACACCTTCCCCATGTTAAACGTGTAGAATTTAAATGAGTATTTGTACGGAAGCGTAATGAGAAAAACGAGATTGTGAGATACAAGGCTCGTCTAGTGGCGCAAGGATTTTCTCAACGCCCTGGGATTGATTACGAGGAAGAGTATTCCCCCGTAATGGACGTTATAACGTTTCACTACCTTATCAGTTTGGTAGTTTCCGAAAAACTGAGTATGCAGCTTATGGATGTGGTCACTGCTTATCTCTATAGGGATCTTGATACAGAGATATATATGAAAGTTTCCGAAGGACTTAAGACACCCGATGCAAATAGTTCCAGACCACGGAACACGCTTTCCATTAGTTTGAGCCGTTCACTTTATGGATTGAAACAATCCGGACGGAGGTGGTATAACCGTCTAAGTGAGTATTTGATCGGGATAAGATATGTGAATAATGTTCTATGCCCTTGCGTGTTTATTAAGAACAAGTTCTGGTTTTTCTATTGTATTTGTTTATGTCGATGACATGAATTTAATTGGTACTCCTGAAGATATCAAGGAAACAACTAAACACCTGAAGTTGGAATTCGAGATGAAAGATCTTGGGAGAACGAATTTCTGTCTCGGCCTGGAGCTCAAGCACCGTGCAGATGGAATTCTAGTCCATCAATCGAATTACATCCAGAAGATGTTAAGGCGCTTTAATGAGGATAAAGCGAAACCTTCTAGCACGCCCATGATCGACCGTAGTCTAAATTCTAAGAAGGATTTGTTTTGTCCCGTAGATGATAACAAAGAGATATTGGCACCAGAAGTCTCATATCTAAGTGCAATAGGCGCATTATTGTACTTGGCTCAATGTATTAAACCAGACATCTCATTCACTGTGAACTTGTTAGCTAGATATAGCTCTGCGCCAACACGCTGCCATTGAAATGGTATAAAAGACATTTTCCGCTACCTTAGAGGTACGACGAAACTAGAGCAACTAGAGCATATTGCACTGAAGTTCTTCTTCAATCAACAGCAACCAGAGCATCAGATGATTGAAGTCAAGCAGATCCGATCTCAAGACAACCATGCAGACCTCTTCACCAAGTCACTGCCAAATTCCACGTTCTTGATGCATGTTCGAGGTATTGGTTTGCGTAGATTGGCTGATTTACCTAGTATGTAGTCTTCAGGGGGAGTATCTCGAAGCATACTCGCTTGACCATCGTGTACTCTTTTGTCCTTCGTCCAGGGTTATTTTCTCCCACTGGATTTTGTTACCTAGCAAGGTTTTAATGAGGCACATCTTGGCATGGTCACCATACTCATACTACATCCTGAAGATGTGTGTTGATCTGATATATATGCATTTGCTCATCTTTTCCCTTCGACCACGGGTTTTTCCCATTGGGTTTACCGGGCAAGGTTTTGGTGTAGCAACTCTAATGCACCCCGCTTCCATAGACATACTATCTGTTTATGATCCAGAAGATATGACTTCACCTACTTTCGAGGTTCTGATGCAACTACTCCACACTCACGTGCGTTGCACTCTTTTTCCTTCGACCAAGGTTGTTTTTGTTCCCACAGGGTTTTTATTACTTGGCAAGGTTTTAATGAGGCAACTTAGAAGCGCATAGCAGAGACAACACTAATGACATAGAATATCCAAGGGGGAGTGTTGTAAATATATTATTATGTGTGGCTATTCCTATAATTAGTTGTAGGGGCAAACTAGTAAATATTCAAAACCTAGTAAACCCTACCTCTATATAAGAATATTTATAATATGAATGAAACAGACTGATCATATTCTCTCTCCCTCCTCTTTTCCACAAACCCTAATTTCCACATACTTTTACAACATTATCTTATTTATTTATTGATATATACTTGATTGTCATATAATTGATTTAGTCATATATATATTGATATATAATTATTAATTACTATAATACTAACATTCACAAGCCGTAAAGATTATATATCATTAGTAAGTATCTGAAATTGAATTCTTACATCAATTAAATATTTTCGCAATTGTATTTATATATATATTTATACAAAGAGTCTGTTAATATACAGGTATTAGCATCTAATTTTATTAACCAAAACCACCTAAAGCCTCATTCTTCCTTTGCGGGCCAACTAACACAAACCCATTCTTCATTTGCGGACACCACACCACCACTAGATCTTCGCGCCACAAAAATCCCATCTACCCCGCGCATTGTTTCGACGAAAATAGACATAACAAAAACATAGCACGCAGACACCTTCCATAATACCATCATCAATGCATCACCAAGAGAAAGGAACTCAGGGGTGGTCCTTTCATTGCCATCCATGGCCGGATGTACACACACGCCGTCGAAGAAAGTTGCAGTGAGGGAGAGCAAGAGAGAACATAAAGAGAGTGCTTGGAGAGAGAGAAATAGAGTGATGAAAGAGAAGATGAATTTAAAAAATGAGAGAGAGAGAGAGAGAGAGACATTAATTCAACATTCTTTATTATTAAATTATTAAATATTGTATGTATGAAGTCAAATGTTTAGAGACAACAAGGCAACATGGCACATGAATGGATTGGACATGAATGGTATGACCATCTGCTATGTGACTAATACTTACAAAAGTCTCCTTATTATTAAATTTGAACAATAGGTGTAGTAGAGGTTAAATAAAATGTTTGTCATGTATCCTACAGTAATTAATTCTTATACAAATTGGATCGCATATATGAGTTTTCTGCATATTTGTTATATATCATCCATATATAGCATCTGATTTATTTGGGCTCCAGTATTAATTAGGAGTTGTGTTGCAATTCACTTCTTAGAATTCTAATTCATATTTATATACATATTTACTTTGTCGATCTGTGAAATCATCTTAGATTAATTTCAAATAATTTATGTTATTGTGTGTTTAGACATCCATAAATTAGAGTAAGTTTTATCTGTCGATCCATCTAGTGACAAGTTAATATTTAATTTCTACAGTGTTCTTGCTATCTAATCTCTCTCTTGTTAATTAAATATTAGTTTAATAAAATGATAAATTTAGAAGAAGCCAGTAGTGTCAAACCTGAAAAATTTAGTGGCCAACATTTTCGTAGGTGGCAAAAGCAAGTAAAATACTCGTTAACAGTCTTAGGACTAATTTCCGCCCTTGAAGAATCTGAACAAAATGAATTTGAACCAAACAATAAATCTACTTCTTGGTTGACTCCTAAACAAATAGAATACCATGGCCATAATAGAATTTTAAGTGCCCTGTCTGATCATCTTTATGATGTGTATCATGCTACTACATCAACAACCAAAGAACTTTGGGGTGTTTTAGAATCAGAATATGGAATAATAGATGCTGGCATTGATAGGTTCACTGCTTCAAACTTTAATAGCTATAAAATGGTTGACAATAAACCTATAGGAGAACAAATTCATAAGTTTCAAGAGCTTTTAAGAGGAGTAGAAAAGAAAGGAACCCAGTTCAGTGAAGATTTTAAAGTTTCTTGCCTTATTGACAAGTTGCCTCCATCTTGGGATGAGTTTGCAAGAACTCTAAGACATAAACAAGGGGAATTTACTTTAAGCCAAGTTTTAAATTCATTGAGAGTTGAAGAGAAACATAGGTTAAAACAAAAGAAAGAAATTGAAAACTCACCTACTGTAAATTTAATTGGTTGAAAGTGACAACAAAAAGAACAATAGAAACAATAGAAACATATGAATAATAGGAAAAATATATAGGAACAACTTACAACCAAGGGGAAGAAACTTTAAGAATAATAAAAATAAAAATAAGGACAAAGGGAGAGAGAAGACCAATCATGTGGCAAAGGATTGCTATTACAAGAAGACTGAGGAATACAATTCTAAACTAAATCAAAAAGGTCAAAAAGCCCAAGTGAATATGCTATTGGAGCAAGAGTCCTCTCAATCAATTTTCAAGTATGGCCCTTTAATTAAATTTACTTATCAAAATAAGGATTGGTGGTTAGATATATTCTAGAGCTAATATACATGTCTGTTTTGATCGTGAGTTATTTAAAAATTACTAGAAATCAAGTGGAGGAAGTGTAACTCTTGGAAATGACACAGTCACTCAAGTGCTTGGTATTGGAGACATCGAGTTGAAGATGACATCTGGGAAGGTCTTAATACTAAATGATGTGAGATATGTACCTGATGTTAGAAGAAATTTAGTTAGTGGTACAACAAGGTTATAAAGTTGTTTTAGAATCAAATAAGGTTGTAATTACCAAACACAATGTTTTTATTGGTAAAGGTTTTATTTGTGAGGGTTTATTTAAATTGAATGTATCTTTGGAGATTATTGATACTCAAGTTCTCAATATAGAATCAAGTAGTGTTTGGCATGGAAGGTTAGGATATATAAATTTAACAAAAATCAAGAGAATGATGAATTTGGAGTTAGTTCCTAAATCAAACATAGACTTACAGCACAAGTGTGAAATTTGTGTACAAGCAAAACAACCCAAGAAACCTTTTAAGTCTGTAGATAGGAAAACTCATCAACTACTAGAGCTTATACATAGTGATGTTTGTGATTCGAATAGGCCACCAACTAGAGCTGGAAACAAGTATTTTTTGTAACCTTTATAGATTATTGTTCAAAGTACTGTTATGTCTATTTAATAAAGACCAAAGATGAAGTATTTAGTAAATTTAAGATTTACAAAACATAAGTGGAAAATCAATTAGAAAGGAAAATCAAGAGGCTTAGATCTAATAGAGGTGGTGAGTATACTCTTACAGATCTTAATTTATTTTGTGAAGAACATGGTATAATACGTAAAGTAACAGCACCTTACTCTTCACAATCTAATGGAGTTTCTGAAAGGAAAAAAAAGAACTTTGTTGGACATGGTAAATTCAATGTTAATAAGTTCTAGGCTACCTGACAGTTTGTGGGAGGAAGCAATTTTAACTGCATGTTTTATACTAAATAGAGTAATTTTTAAAGACAATAATGAAACCCCTTGTGAATTTTGGAAGAAGAGAAGGCCTAGCCTAATCTTCAAATCTTGAAAGTGTGGGGGTGTTTGGCTAAGGTTGCAATTCCTGATCCTAAGAGAAACAAAATAGGACCCAAGACTGTAGACACTATTTTCCTAGGCTATGCTCATAATAGTTGTGCCAATAGATTTCTAGTCATCAATTCTGAAGTAAGTAATATTTTCAATAACACAATTATGGAATCAAGGGATGCAACTTACTTTGAGGACATATTTCCTTTCAAATCTAGTGTCCCAAAACAAATAACAGAAAAATCTTGTGTTGATACTAATAAAGCCTTTACCAGTACAAGTAAAGAAACAGAGTCTCAAGTGGAATTTAGAACGAGTAAGAGGGCTAGAGTAGAAATTTTTTTTGGAGATGATTTCTATACATTCCTAGTTGAGGGTGATCCAACAACTTATAAAGAAGCCACGACCTCATTAGAAGCTCTATTTTGGAAAGAAGCAATTAATAGTGAGTTTGAATCTATTATACAAAACAACACTTTGCAATTGACTAATCTACCTCCTTGGACAAAACCAATTGGCTGTAAGTGGGTGTTTAGAAAGAAACTAAAACCATATGGTAGTATAGATAAATACAAGGCTAGTTTAGTAGCTAAGGGCTTCTCACAAAAGCAAGGAATAGATTATTTTGATACATACTCACCTGTCACTAGGATTACTACTATTAGAACTCTTGTAGCATTAGCTTCCATAAATAATTTGGTAGTTCATCAATGGACGTTAAGATCGCTTTCTTGAATGGAGACTTAGATGAAGAAATATATATGGAGCAACCTGAGGGTTTTATTGTGAAAGGTCAAGAGCATAAGGTTTTCAAGTTAGTTAAGTCTTTATATGGACTTAAACAAGCCCCTAAACAATGGCATGAGAAGTTTGACAAAGTCATTTTGGATTATGAGTTCAATATTAATGAGCATGATAAGTGTGTTTATTATAAGGAAAGTAATGGAGAATGCATTATCTTATGTCTTTATGTTGATGACATTTGTTGTTTGGAACAAATTTGGAGATTGTGAAGGATGTGAAATGTTATCTTTCAAACAATTTTGATATGAAGGACTTAGGAGAAGCCTACATAATTTGGGGAATGAAGCTAGAAAAAACACCAGTAGGCTATACCTTAAATCAAGCTAGTGCAATTGAGAAAATGCTACATAAATTTAATTAATTTTCATGTAAATTTGTTTCAACTCCATATGATCCAAGTGCAAATTTAAAGAAAAATGTGGGGGAACCTGTGTCTCAACGTAAATATTCACAAATGATTGGATCATTGATGTACATAGCAAATAAAACTAGACTAGATATAGCCTATGTTGTAGGGAGATTAAGTAGATACACCCATAACCCAAGTAAGGATCATTCGAATGCTTTAGAAAGAGTATTTAAGTATCTAAGAGGAACATTAAATTAATTTTTCTTTATGTTATAGAGGTTTTCCTGATGTAGTAGAATTAAGGGTACACTGATGCAAATTGGATTACTGATAGCTCTGATGTAAAATTAACTTCCGAATTTGTATTTAATTTGGGTGGAGCAGCTATTAATTTCTTGGGGATCTAAAAAGCAAACTATAATTTCTAGAAGTACCATGAAATATGAACTTATAGCTTTGGATACTGCATGCATTGAGGCTGAATGGATTAAGAATTTTTTGCTGGACATACCATTGGTTAGAAAACCCATATCTGCTTTTTCAATACATTGTGACAATAAAGTAGTGATAGAGTTGGTAAAACAAACACATAGAAATAAAAAAATGAATAGACATATTCAAGTTAGATATACATTTGTGAGGAGCTTAATTGTTGAATGAAGAAGTTGTATCTTTAGATTATGCCAAGTCAGAAAAGAATATTGCTGATCAGTTGACTAAAGGTTTATCTAGGAATGTAGTCCTAGATTTGTCGAGGGGGATGGGTTTAAACCCATAAGGAAGTCACCCTAGGGAGGCAACCTAACCTTTGTGATTGGAGATCCCATGAAGGAGGTTCAATGGGTAGAAACATTCCATACTGCATGACTTACTTTCCAGCACTCTAAAAATTGAGGTTTAATTTAACCAAAAAAAAAAGAAAAAAACTCTTCTACTCATCCCTATGACACTAATGCTGACAGGACCGCCCCCAAATTCCACCTTGAAACCCGGAGAGGTCCTGCGGGAATCCAAAATCAAGGAAAATCCTACTGAAAATTCGGCAAAACCTCTCCTGAAAATGGACTAACCCAGAAATTTCAAAACCTGTTAAAAAAGCACTTCTAAACAGCAACCACCTCTACCACAACCAAAATAGGGTCTCAGACCCAACAATTTCACAGAAATCCAACTTAAAAAATTGTAAAGTAGTTATCAGAGCTTCTATTTTATTACAAGGAATTTCTACAAAAAAATTAAATGGCACCTACAGGATCCGACTAGGGAGATGGATGTAACTGCCTCGACGTTATTGACTCGACCTCCACCAAAGCTACTACCTGGGGGACAATTTAAGACAAAACAAGAAAATTTGCGAGATAACTCAGTGAGTTGACGTGTTAAGAAAACGAAATATAAAATTAATTTATCCTTTTAGAAGTCTTAAAATAAACATCTTTAGAAACCTCACGATCGTTTTTGCAATCCCCCAGTTTTAAAACCATATCGCAACCCATTTTCAAAAATCATCTCAAAACTCACACCATACTTGTACCCGTACTGTACACAATGTCCTGGCCACAATCCCACGCACGGGTAGGCTCAAATCTTGGCCACAATCTCGTACGGAGGGGTCACTCCGCACGAGCAGCCTCATATCATGGCCACAATCTTGTACAGATGACCCTCCTGCACGAGCAGGCTCATATCCTAGCTACAATCTCGTACGAATGACCCTCTCGCACGAGCAAGCTCGTATCCTGGCCACAATCTCGTACAGATCACCCTTTGTAATGACCCGACCAAAATTTCACTGGAAGTTAAAATTTTTATTGAACTTTGGTTTCAAGAGGGTTTCAAAGAAGTTTTGTTTTCGCGACCTTGGAAAGTTTTTTAAATTTACTTTGGGAGTTTTTGAGAGTTCATTTGACGTTTTCACTAAAATTGATTTAACGTTATTTAAAAGTTAAATTTGGATTTAAAATGTTTTGTTTTAAAATTTGTAAGACCATGTATTTTTCTGAGTTTTATTTCGAAAAGTATTTTAAAGATTTAGAGAATTTATTGTGAATATGTTGGGAATTTATTAAGAAATAAAATGTTTTGGATTTATTTTAGATTTTCGTTTTAAATTAGACTTGATTCCAAAGTTGACTTTTAAAATAAAAGGGTTTTCGATTTTGACTTCGGGTTCGTTAGATAGGTTTCGAGCCCACGATTTCATAGACACGTAGCACGCGTCGATCCGAGTTACGGTTTGAGAGATATGGACGTTTGAAGTGAGGGGCAATTTCGTAAAATTGACAAATTGGGTTTAAAAATCAGATTTTTAAGAGGATCTCTCTCTCTCTCTAGAATATTCTACACACTCTCTCTCCCTCTATTTCTTCTCTCTCCCCGCACTCTCTCTGTATCTCACTCCACTCTCGCACCACTCCCATGCGCGCACCAACCCCGACCACCACCCCTCACCATAACCGGCCACTCTTGCCAGCCTCTGGCTCCGACGAACCCCCTGAGCCCATTTTCTCTCTCCCCGACCCTTTTCTCTCTCCTCTGCGCATGACTCCAGCAGGGCATTCTCGTTTTCCCGACCAGCTTCTCGGCGGCCCATGGCCACCGACCAATGTTCCAGGCACCGACCACCCTCGCCAACCTCCGGCGAGCCTCCCCCGACGCCGGCCAGCTCAGCTCGGGCCCCCTTCAGTCAACCCAGTTATCCCTGCATGCGAAAACTCGCCAGAAAATCCACCCCCCGCCACCCTTTTTCTTCAGTGATTCTGGCCACCTCTGGCCTTCGTTCGGCTTGTTTTCAGGTGGGTTTCCCTCCATTTCTTATGGGCTTCCATTTCCCTAAACTCATGTTCAATTTCGAGTAATTGATAATTTGTAAATTCTGGGGTTTGATGCCATTTCGGGATTTCTTGGGTTTTCAGATTGGGGGATTATTCTTGTTGTTTTGTTTAGAATTTTCATCCCTAGGAACCCCAATTGATGTTTAGAATTGGAAAGTATGAGTAGATTTTAGGAAATAGGGTATTTTAGCTAAATTTGGTCCTGAAGCCGCCACTTTGGGCGGCAATCGCAGTGGTCTCAAAATACCCACTGTCATCTCTTGAATGTAGGATTATTTAGAGTCATTGTTGAGTTGGTTGTTGATCTTGGGTAGGTTGGAAGTGATTGGAGAAACCGAAAGGTGTTTCGAATTGTAATTTGAGACTTCGCTGATACTGAAATCACTCTAGGACGATTTTCCTGATCGAGATAAGCCATACGCAGGTTCCTTTTAAGTTTATGACTGGTTTTGGAAGTGTGGGTGATGTTGAGTTGAGCCAAGAAGCTTTCAGGGAAATGAGAGGATGTTTATGGATTAAGAAGAGTAAGTTATTAATTGTTGTGTTAAGCGAGAGTTGGGTGGGACGCTTAGGTTTTATACACACTCTAAACGTCGTTGAACCGAGACTAATTTATGGTTTTCTTGTGTATTTTATAGGCGAGACGACCGTGGTTCGTGACGATCCGGCAGAGGATCGAAGCTAGGGCTATCTCTGTGAGTGAACTCTCGTTTCTTTAAATGATTTATAAAATTTGCATTTTTATCTTGGTTAATTGAATTTGTTTTAGTAATAACAAATGTGAGCGAACTTTGGTGTTCAAATAAATTCATAAAAGATTTCATTAATCCTATTATGCATGATAGTTTGAATTTGATTTGGGATTTGATGAAAATGTTGGATTTAGGATTTCAAATGCTTCATAAGAAAGTTTTTAAAACATATATTTACATGTTGGTTTTAGTGAGTTGTTGGGCTTTGGGAAATGAATTGAGTTTCACATTTTATATACAAGGTTCATTTAATATTTCGGTTTTGTTGAAAAGTAGTATTTGATTTATGTATATTGAATTTGATTCAGATTTCGTATGTTGGCTTATGAATTTAAAGTTTCTTTTGAAAAAGCACCATGATATTTATTTTTAGTGGAAAAAGGACCTATGATTTTGGTTATGAAAAATGGTTTTCAAACCACCTTTGCAGTACCCTTCAGGTTATCAGATTTGATAGGTCTTTGGGACCCATCAGGGCACACATATAGGCTTTGCGCCGTGTGTCGGGATGCTTCGCCCTTTGGGGGCTGCTCTGCGTGCACGTATGACCAGGATTGCCTGCACGTGCTGATTTTATTCGCACGTGTGTATGGTCAGGATATTGCCTGCACGTGTTGGATTTACTCCACGCGTGTGTATGGCCAGGATATTGCCTGCAAGTGTTGGATTTA
This sequence comes from Dryas drummondii, assembly GCA_003254865.1. Lineage (NCBI taxonomy): Eukaryota > Viridiplantae > Streptophyta > Magnoliopsida > Rosales > Rosaceae > Dryas > Dryas drummondii. The sequence goes on along the minus strand of QANW01010227.1, from coordinate 144,685 downwards.
CTCCACGCGTGTGTATGGCCAGGATATTGCCTGCACGTGTTGGATTTACTCAACACGTGTGTATGGCCAGGATATTGCCTGCCTGTGCGATGCAGGAATTCCGCGCAGGTGTATAGCTAGGTTATTCAGGGTATATAGCATGGTGGAAAATAAAATTGGTTATTTTCAGAAATTATTAAATTTGATTTTAAGTGAGGGATTTCTTTTGAATTCTATCAAGGTTGTTGTTACGATGTTTTACAGTTCATTTATTTTAAGCAATGGTTATCTTGAGACATATATATTGTTTTATGGGATTTTTTTTTAAAATTTAAATAAACTTTATGGTTTTAAACTGGAGAATTTCAAAGAGTGACGTGAGGTCTTAGAGTTAAACGTGGTTGTGAAGGATTTTCTGAAACAAGAAGTTTACTTTTATTTTCGTTTTTATTAAACTGTCCACTCACTAAGTTTGTCTCACGGTTTATTTTGTTTTGTCTTAAACTGTCCCTCTAGGCTGTAGCTTTGGTGGAGGTCGAGCCAAACGCGTCGAGGCATAGCATCCATTTTTCATTCTCGGACCCTGTAGGCGCCATGTTTATTTTTGTAAAAACTTATTGTAAATGATAAGTGGCACTGATAACAACTCCTAAGATTTAAGTGGGTTTTCTTTGAAATTTGTTGGGTCCGAGACCCTTTATTTGGTTGTGGTAGAGGTGGTTGATGATTTAGAAGTGCTTTTTAACAGGTCTTGACATTTTGGGTTAGTCCATTTTCAAGGGAGGTTCTGCCGAATTTTCGGTAGGATTTTCTTTGATTTTGGATTCCTGCAGGACCTCTCCGGGTTTCAGGGTGAAATCCGGGGGCGGTCCTGTCACCCTTCCGCACGAGCAGGCTCGTATCCTGGCCACAATCTCGTACGGAGGGGTCGCTCCACTTGACCAGGCTCACATCCTGGCCACAATCTCGTACGGAGGGGTCACTCCGCATGAGCAGGCTCGTCCGATCAGTACTTGCATTTTCAAATCCCAACATTTCCACATCTCAAAATAAATAATCATTTCGATAATCATGCTAGATAAATTAAATCCTCTCATAAACGAATTGAATTTAAAACACGCCATTTCCACAAGAATGCACATAGAAAACACAAATTATTAAAATCAAGGTCCACCCACTGTTTACTCCGAACCAAGCCGAATCCTTTCCGAAGTTGATTCCTCAATTATTAAAAAACCAATTAACCTAAGTCTAATCTAATCTCGTCGATCCACTCATACAACATAAATATCACAAATTTAGATGGATAGAAATTATACCCTCCTCGCGTTCCATATCTTCCGCGACTCGATTTATAATTCGGACAACCAATCTACACTAAGATTTAGATTCTCGAGTATACCCAACCTATCCAAACAACCAAGTGTCACAATTGATTTCCCAACGTTCTCACAACCTGTCCAATTACACGACAATCGTCTGATAATCTAAGATCGGTTCAATAACTGTCGGGAATTTGCATTTCCAGCTCACAAATCCACTCACAATCAACAATTTATCCAAATTAACTCACCCAATTTCCATTTAGTGGCTGTGTGGTCTCGGAGTGGCCGAAATTCGACACTAACACCACGCCCAACAGCTGTCCAAACTTGATTTCCAACCTAAACACAAATGTATCAACCTAATTCCAACTCCAATAGGCTCATTAAACTTAAAAAGATATAAAAACATTGAAGGGAGTCTGAATCGGCCACCACATGTGGCCAAGCTCGCGGTGGCCGTGGGTGGTTGAGTGGGGTTTTTTAATTCCGGGCACAATCATACCAAATCAATCATACAAACTTGTAGAGGACGAAGAGAGGATCGATTTCGATACCTAGGTCGAGGCCAACAGTGGCCAGAGTTGGCCAGAAAACACGAAACCCGCCGGAGGTGCCGCGAGCTTCTCCGCTTCGAACCGGATTAAGAGAGAGAGAGAATTTGAATAAAAATTGGGCCTTTCTCGAAAAATCTCTAGAATGCAAAAGTCTAACATCCAAACCGTAACTCCGTTTTTGCATGCTTCATGTCTACGAACTCATAGACTCGAGACCTACCCAATGGACCCAAAGTCAAAATTGAAAGCTCATTTATTTTAAAAGTCAACTTTGGGTCAAGCCCAATTAAAAAAAATTAACCCAAAACCCCTTTTTATTTCTCAATTAAATTCCCAAATTATTTAGGATAAAAACTTGAAAAGATACGAGTCTCTCGAATCCATTTCCCACTATGCCTCTACATGGCCAATACGAATAAAAATTAAAATTTCTCCCGAATTTTGGGTCGGGTCGTTACAAGTGCTGATGATATGGGATCTTAAGGAAGGATTTTTATCCTAAATGAGTTTCGAGGCGGGCAAACTCCCGCAAGGTACTATTCACATGTACTCTTGGAGAACTCACCTAAGTGAGAGTAGTCGTGAGGCCGCAACTGTGAGAATTGGGTTGTTCTCTAAAACTCTCATGAGAATCAAGATTAAGCGCATGGCCATTAATAGCGCTTACCCGCGTCAAAATTATGTATCGATATCATGTGTGTGAATTGTTGTAATCTGAATTATAGGAATATAGTTCAAGATCGACTTAGTTCATGTCCTTACGAATCTCATTCACAACCAAACTCTTGAATTTCCTTTTCCAAAATTCACTTATAAGCAACTAAACTCTAGAACCATAATCAAAGGTCTTGATTAGTTAAAACAATGTAAAGGAAAACTCTAATTTCTTTAAACAAACCTTAAGAATAAGGTTAAAAAGCTTAAATAACAAAATTAACATAAGCCAAAAATTCAGCCCAGCTAGAAAAAGCTTGATGCTGCGTCCAAGAGGGATATCATGGGCTCCATCCACTACTACAAAATTGTCGATATATATCAGTCGTGGACTGATATCTAATTGGGTAGTCGTCTGATATAGCGAGTCGTGATATCTAATGTTCACATTTTAGATATAAGTTTTAAACTGATATGTAAACATTGTTTATATATCCTTTTTTTTTTTTTTTCAACTTGATGTCCTAAATACAAAATGGATATCCGATTTGATATTATTTCTGATATTTATAAAATCCGAGTATCAATAGTTCTAGTCAATAGATATCGTATTTGATACTAATACTGACATGTAACCTAGTATCAATATCAGGTTTGAGATAGAATACGATATAAAATCATGGTATCAATATTAGATCTATGGTAAAATCTGATATATAATATTGATATCAATATTAGGTACGAAACAGATCCTAATATCTAAACATTTTTTATATATCAAGTCTAAGAAATAATATGATATCAAAACGTTATAAAATATCAGTTTTTAGTCCAAAACTGATATTATTTAGTATGTCAGTTTCGCAAAAGAAAATTGGAATATAGCTTACTATATCAATTTTTTTTCACCTTAAAAAGGATAGCAATACATAAATTTGAGTATGTACATAAATTTGGCCAGAAATTTGTGCAGCCATAAAATCTTCCATTCTTATTCCATATATTTCAATAATCATCAATAATAATATTCAAAGCTGCCTACAAATATCTAACAAGTTAACCATATATTTTTTGTTTTGTAGAGGTTTAAACATACCCCCAGCCTAATAATTAAGGTAATATTGCCTACACACTACAACAAAAATGTCGATAGATATCAGTCGTGGACTGATATCTATTTGGGTAGCCGTCTGATATAGCGCGTCGTGATATCTAATGTTCACATTTTAGATATCAGTTTTAAACTGATATGTAAACATTGTTTATATATCATTTTTCTTTTTCAACCTGATATCCTAAATACGAAATGGATATCCAATTTGATATTATTTCTGATATCTATAAAATCCAAGTATCAACAGGATTGGTCAATAGATATCGTATTGGATACTAATACTGACATATAACCCGATATCAATCTCAGGTTTGAGGTGGAATATGATATAAAACTATAGTATCAATATCAGGTCTATAGTAGAATCTGATATATATAATCTTGATATCAATATCAGGTATGGAATAGATCCTGATATCTAAATATTGTTTTTATATCAGATCTGAGAAAGAACCTGATATCAAAGCGTTATAAAATATCAATTATTAGTCCAAAACTGATATCAAAACATCCTTTAGACCAGTTGTTATGTACATTATATATCAGTTTTTTTTCACCTAAAAAGGATATCAATACATAAATTTGAGCCAGTAAATTGAAATGGCCAGAAATTTATGCAGACACAAAATCTTTCATTCTCATTCCATATATATAT